>WEDG01001832.1:0-144429 GCA_017591395.1 Schistocephalus solidus
AATAATTTCTGAAATTATTTAGTTCAGAACATGGAGTCAGGTGATTCGACATGACTTTTTTAGGTTCAGACCTGAAATTTGAATGAACATCTGGTCAAAGACAATCAACCACTGTGAAATAACCACGTAAATGCCCATTCCACAAACAAGTAGTACTACAATAAGTATAAATCTTATATGGCTAAGACGTTATACCATACTTCTGACATAGATACTAGCTAAAAGCCCAGACACGTGTTTCGCCGATGTTTCTGCTGCTGTGTGACACAGAAACGAGGGTTTCAGCTCCTCAGTGGGTCCCCCAGCGTACTCTATGCGCTTTCTGTTATATGGACTCCAGAGAATAATCGGGTTAATAATTTCTGAAATTATGAAGTGCAGGACATGGAGTCAGGTGATTCGGACATGACTGTTTTGGGGTCAGACCCGACATTTCAATGAACATTTGGGTCGAAGGTAATCAACCACTGTTGAATAACCACGTAATACCCATTCTACAAACAAGTAGTTCTACAAAAGCTAGCATGAATCTTATAGCAATGACGTTATGCCGTGCTTCAACAAAGGTACTAGCTCAAAATCCCAGACACGTTTTTCGACCGATGTTTCTGCCGCTGTGATGACACAGCAAACGAAGGGGTCTCGGCTCCTCAGCGGTCCCCCAGCGCTCTCTATGCGGTTTCTGGTATATGGACTCCAGAGAATTATCTGAGTTGATAATTTTCTGAAATTATTAAGTGCAGGACATGGAGTCACGTGATTCGGAGCTATGACTTTTTGAGGTCGAGACCCGAAATTTCAATGAACATTTGGGTGTACTTCCGACATAGGTACTCAGCTAAAAGCTCCAGACACGTGTTTCGCCGATGTTTCTGCTGCTGCGACACAGCAACGAGGGGTTCGGCTCTCTCAGTGGGGTCCCCCAGCGTTCTCTTATGCGGTTTCTGGCTATATGGACTCCAGAGAATAATCGGGGAAATAATTTCGAAATTATTAAGTGCAGGACATGGAGTCAGGTGATTCGACATGACTCTTTTGAGGTCAGACCCGAAATTTCAATGAACATTTGCGTCGAAGACAATCAACCACTGTGGAATAACACGTACTGCCCATTCTACAAACAAGTAGTACTACAAGTAGTATGAATCTTATATGGCAAAGACATTGCATACCGTACTCTCCGACATAGGTACTCAGCTTAAAAAGCCCAGACACGTGTTCTCTGCCGATGTTTTCTGCTGCTGCGTGACACAGCAACGATGGTTTCTGCATGAATCTTATATGGCAAAGACATTATACCGTACTTCTCTGGACATATAGGTACTAGCTTAAAAGCCCAGACACGCGTGCTCTCGCCGATGTTTCCTGCTGCTGCGAGACAGCAACGAGTCGCTCTTTCTGGTGGGTCCTCCAGCGTTCTAAGCGGTCTCTCGCATATGGACCTCCAGATGCAGAACGCGGAAATAATTGTCATGAAATTATTAGTGCACGACATGGAGTCAGGTGATTCTGATCATACGATTTCCTAGTGGTCAGACCCGTAGTTTCACATGAACACTGTGGGTCGAAAGACAAATCAACCACTGTGGAATAACCACGCACTGCCCATTCTACCATCAAGTAGTATCTACAAAGGTGCATGAATCTAAATGGCCAACACGTATACCGTACTTTCCGACACATAGGTACTAGCTTAAAGCCCAAGCTACTGTGTTTCGTTGATGTTTCTGCTGCTGCGTGACGCAGCAACGAGAGTTCGCTCCTCAGTGGTACAGCGTTCTCTTGTGCGGTTTCTGTATATGGACTCCAGAGAATAATCAAGGAAAATAATTTCTGAAATTATTAAGTGCAGGACATGGAGTCAGATGATCTGGACATGACATTTTAGGTCAGACCTGAAAACGCTAATGAACATTTGGGTCGAAGACAATCAACCACTGTGGAATAACCACGTAATGCCCATTCTACAAACAAGTAGTACTACAAGTAGTGGAATCGTATATGGCACGTATATTATACCGTACTGGACATAGGTACTAGCTAAAGTCTAGAAACGTGTTTCGCTGATGTTTCAGCTGCGTGACGCAGCAACGAGGGGTTTCTGGTCCCTCAGTGGTCCCGCTGCGTCTCTATGCGGTTTCTGGTATATGGACGGCAGAGAATAATCGCGAAAGCGATCTCTGGAAATTATTAGCGCAGGACACGGAGTCAGATGATTTGGACATGACTTTTAGGGTCAGGACCCGAAATTTCACCGAACCTTTGGGCCGAAGATTAATCAACCACTGTGGAATAAACTCACGGTAATGCCCATTCTACAAACAAAGCGTACTACAAGTGTATATCGCTTATATCGCGCATACATCACATACCGCAATTCCGACATAGGTACTAGCCAAAAGCTCCAGAAACGTAAGTCGCTGATAAAAGTTTCTGCCTGCTGCGTGACGCAGCGACGAGGGGTCTCGGCTCAGCGGGTCAGCTGCTATGCGCATATGTCCTGGCATATGGACTCCAGAGAATAATCGGCGAACAATTCTCGGAAATTATTGGCTGCGTGACATGGAGTCAGATGATCTCGACATGACTCTTTTGTATGGATCCGGAAAAGTTTGAAGTCGATATCGGGTCGAAGACAATCAACCACTGTGGAAATAAACTCACGTAACGCCCTACTCCCACAAAACAAAGCAGGCACTACAAAGTAGTGCATGAATCGTATATGGCACACATATACTATACCCGTCGCACTTCCGACATAGGTACCTAGTCAAAAGCTCCAGACGCGTGTCTCTGGCCGATGTTTCTGCTGCATGCAAGTGACGCAGGAACGAGGGGTCTGGCCTCCGTGGGTCCGCACGCTGCTCTACGTCTCTGCATAGGCGACTCCAGAGAACAACCCACGGTACTAATTTCTGAAATTATCTGGGCGCAAGTGCACATGGAGTCGATGATCTCGGACATGACTTCTCGTAGGGTGAGTACCCGAAATTTCAATGAACTCCTTTGTCGAAGACATATCAGCCACTGTGAACAACCACGTGCACGCCCATTCCTTCCAAACAAGTAGCACCACAAGCAGTACTATGAACCTACATGGCATACACATATTGTCCGTACTTCCGACATAGCGACCAGCCAGCCCAGACACGTGTCTCGCCGATTTCTGTCTGCCGTGCGGACGCAGCTACGAGGGGTCTGAGCTCTGTGCGGGTCTAGCGTGTCTCTATGCAGTGGCTCTGGTATATGGACTCCAGTGAGAAGACTGGCATGGAAACACTCTCTGATATTATTAAAGTGGCGCACATGGAGCTTCAGATTGATCTGACGATGACATGCCTAAGGGTCAGACCCAAAGTTTCATTGAACATTTGCGTCGAAGATAAATCAACGTCACTGGGGAATAACAGAATCCACGAAACGCCCATTCTACAAACAAGTAGTACTACATAGTAGGTGGCGAAATCGTCATATGGATACATACATATTATACCGTACCTGCTAACAGGTACCAGCTGAGCCCAGACATCGCGCTTTCGCCGATAGCTTTCTGCTGTTGCGTAACGCAGCAACGAGAGTGTTCGGCTCCTCAGCGGGTCCCGCCCAGCGTTCTCTCTATGCAGCTCTGTATATGGACCCAGATATCAAACCGGCGCACACTCTGGAAATCTATTAAAGCGGCGACATGGAGTCATGGATCTCGATTACGACATGATGAGATGTCAGATCTACGTTTCAACACTGACCGATTTGGTCGAAGACATTCAACCACTGTGGAATAAATCCACGTAATGGCTAATTCTTCAAAACAAGTAGTGGTACTTTTACGCTAGTCATGACTCGTATATGGCACACATATTATACCGTACTTCCGACATATGGTACTAGTCTAAACGCCCAGACACGTGTTTCGGGCTGATGTTTTCTGCTGCCAGTGCGACGCAGCAACGAGGGTTCGGCTCCTCAGTGTACCCCCAGCGTCTCTATGCGGTTTCCGCTATATGGACTCCAGAGAATAATCAAGGAAATAATTTTGAAATTATTAAGTGCAGGATATGGAGTCAGATGATTCGGACATGACTTTTTAGGGTCAGACCTCGAAAATTCCAATGAACATTTGGTCGAAGACAATCAACCACTGTGGAAATAACCACGTAATGCCCATTCTACAAACAAGATAGTACTACAAGTAGAATGAATCGTATATGGCACATATATATTATACCGTACTTCCGACATAGGGTACTAGCTCAAAAGCCCAGATATCGTGTTTTCGCTGATGTTTCCTCTGCTGGTGCGATCGCAGCAACGAGGAGTTCGGCTCCTCAGTGGGTCCCCAGCTGTTCTCTCATGAGGTTTCTGGTATATGGACTCCAGAGAAATAATCAAGGAAATAATTTCTGAAAATTATTAAGTGCAGGACATGGAGTCAGATGATCTGGACATGACTTGTGCAGGGTCAGACCCGAAATTTCAATGAACATTTGGGTCGAAGACAATCAACCACTGTGGAATAAACCACGTAATGCCCATTCTACAAACAAGTAGTACTACAAGTAGTATGACTCGTTATATGGCACACATATTATACCGTACTCTCCGACATCCAGGTACTCAGCTAAAAGCTCCAGACACGTGTTTCGCCGATGATTTGCTGCAAGTGCGGACGCAGCAACGAGGGGTCTCGGCCTCACTCAGTGTCCCCCAGCGCTCCTATGCGGTTTCAGGCATATGGACTCCAGAGAAATAATCAGGAAATAATTTCTGAAATTATTAAGTGCAGGACATGGAGTCAGATGATTTGACATGACTTTATGGGTCAGACCCGAAATTTCAATGAACATTTGGTCGAAGACAATCAACCACTGTGGAATAACCACGTACGCCCATCTCTACAAACACTAGTACTACAAAAGTAGTATGAATCGTACATGGCCATTATCATATACCGCACTATCCGACATAGGTACTAGCTCAAAGCCCAGACACGTGTTCTCGCCGATGCTTCTGTCTGCTGCGTGACGCAGCAACGAGGGGTCTCGGCTCTCAGTGGGTCCCCTGCGTTCTCTATGAGGTTTTCTGGAATATGGACTCCAGAGAATAATCAAGGAAATAATTTCTGAAATTATTAAGTCGCAGGACATGGAGTCAGATGATCTCGGACATGACTTTTAGGGTCAGACTCGAAATTTCAATGAACATTTGGGTCGAAGACAACTCAACCACTCGGGGAATAACCACGGTAATGCCCATTCTACAAACAAGTAGTACTACAAGTAGTATGAATCGCATATGCAAACATTATACTGCGTACTCTGACATAGGTACTAGCTAAAAAGCTCCAGACACGTGTTTTCGCGATGTAATCCTTCGCTGTGTGACGCAACAACGAGGGTTCGGCTCCTCAGTGGGTCCCCCAGCGTGCTCTATGGTTTCTGTTATATGGACTCCAGAGAATAATTATGATATAATTTCTGAAATTATTAAGCGCAAGACATGGAGTCAGATGATTCGAAATGACTTTTTAGGGTCAGACCCGAAATTTCAATGAACATTTGGGTCGACGACAATCAAACAACGTGGAAATAACCACGTCATGCCCATTCTACAAACAAGTAGCACATCGTAGAATCGCATATCGCACGTACATATTATACCGTACTTCCGACATAGGTACTCAGCTTAAAGCCCAAACACGTGTTTTCGCCGAAGTTTCTTCTGTTGCAGTGACGCAGCAACTGATGGGTTCAGCTCATCAGTGGGTCCCCCAGCGCTCTCTATGCGCTCTGGCATATGGACTCCAGAGAATAATCAAGGAAAAATTTTCTGAAATTATTAAGGCAGGACATGGAGTCAGATGATTTCGGACATGACTTTTTAGGGTCAGACCCGAAAATTTCAATGAACATTTGGGTCGAAGACAATCAACCACTGTGGAATAACCACGTAATGCCCATTCTACAAACAAGTAGTACTCAAAAGTAGTATGAATCGTATATGGCACATACTATTATTTACTATACTTCCGACATAGGTACTAGCAAGCTCCAGACATCGTATGTCGCCGATGTTTCTGCTGATGCGTGACGCAGCAACGAAGGGTCTGGTTTTTCCTCAGTGGATCCCCAGCAGTCTCTATGCAGGGTTTCCGTATATGGACTCCAGAGAATAATCACGGGAAAAATTTCTGAAATTATTAAGTGACGGACATGGAGTCAGATGATTCAGACATGACTTTTTAGGGTCAGATCCCGAAAGTTTCAATGAACATTTGGGTGAAGATAAATCAACCACTGTGAAATAACCCCGCAATGCCCATTCTACAAACAAGTAGTACTACAAGTAGTATGAATCGTATATGGCACACTATATATATACCGTACTTCCGACATAGGTACTAGCTTAAAGCTCCAGACACGTGTTTCGCTCGATATTTCTGCTGCTGCGTGACGCAGCAACGAGGGTTCGGCTCCTCAGTGGGTCCCCCAGCTGTTCTCTATGCGGTTTTCTGGTATATGGACTCCAGAGAAATAATCAAGGAAATAAATTTCTGAAATTATTAAGTGCAGGACATGGAGTCAGATGATTCTGACATGACTTTTAGGGTCAGACCCGAAATTTCAAATAACATTTGAGTCGAAGACAATCAACCACTGTGGAATAACCACGTAATGCCCATTCTACAAAACAAGCAGTAGACTACAAGTAGTATGACTCGTATATGGCACACACATTCATACCGCACTCCGACATAGGTACCAGCTAAAAGCCCAGACACGTGTTTTCGCCAGATGTTTCTGCTGCTGCGTGACGCAGACAAACGATGGGTTCGGCTCCTCAGTAGGGTCCCCCAGTTGCTTTCTATGCGGTTTTCTGGTATATGGACTCCAGAGAATAATCAAGGAAATAATTTCTGAAATAATTAAGTGGGACATGGAGTCAGATGATTCGACATGACGTTTTAGGGTCAGACCCGAAAAATTTCAATGAAATATTTGGTCGAAAGACAATCAACCACTCGTGGAATAACCACGTAATGCCCTATTCTACAAACAAAGTAGTACTCAAAGTAGTATGAATCGTATATGGCACACATATTTTACCATACTTCCGACATAGGTACTAGCTAAAAGCCTAGACACGTGTTTCGCCGATGTTTCTGCTGATGCGTGACGCAGCAACGAAGGGTTTGGTTTTTCTCAGTGGGATCCCCAGCGTTCTGTATGCGGTTTCCGGTATACGGACTCCAGAGAATAATCACGGAAAAAATTTCTGAAATTATTAAGTGACGGGACATGGAGTCAGATGATTCAGACATGACTTTTTAGGGTCAGATCCGAAGTTTCAATGAACATTTGGGTTGAAGAAAATCAACCACTGTGGAATAACCCCGTAATGCCCATTCTACAAACAAGTAGTACTACAAGTAGTATGACTCGTATATGGCACACATATTATACCGTACTTCCGACATAGGTACTAGCTTAAAAGCCCAGACACGTGTTTCGCCGATGTTTCTTCTGCTGCGTGACGCAGCAACGAGGGGTTCGGCTCCTCAGTGGGTCCCCCAGCGTTCTCTATGCGGTTTCTGCTATATGGACTCCAGAGAATAATCAAGGAAATAATTTCTGAAATTATTAAGTGCAGGACATGGAGTCAGATGATTCGGACATGACTTTTTAGGGTCAGACCCGAAATTTCAATGAACATTTGGGTCGAAGACAATCAACCACTGTGGAATAACCACGTAATGCCCATTCTACAAACAAGTAGTACTACAAGTAGTATGAATCGTATATGGCACATATTATACCGTCCATCCGACATAGGTACTATCTACAAAAGCCCAGACACGTGTTTCGCCGATGTTTCTGCTGCTGCGTGACACAGCAACGAGGGGTCCGGCTCCTCAGTGGGTCCCCAGCGTTCTCTATGCGGTTTCTGGTATATGGACTCCAGAGAATAATCAAGGAAATAATTTCTGAAATTATTAAGTGCAGGACATGGAGTCAGATGATTCTGACATGACGTTTTAGGGTCAGACCCGAAAATTTCAATGAACATTTGGGTCGAAGACAATCAACCACTGTGGAATAACCACGTAATGCCCATTCTACAAACAAGTAGTACTACAAGTAGTATGACTCGTATATGGCACACATATTATACCGTACTTCGACATGGGTACTAGCTAAAAGCCCAGACACGTGTTTCGCCGATGCTTTCTGCTGCTGCGTGACGCAGCAACGAGGGGTTCTGGCTCGTCAGCGGTACCCCCAGCGTTCTCTATGTGGTTTCTGCTATATGGACTCCAGAAAATAATCAAGGAAATAATTTCTGAAATTATTGAGTGCAGGACATGGAGTCAGATGATTCGGACATGACTTTTTAGGGTCAGACCCGAAATTTCAATGAACATTTGGGTCGAAGACAATCAACCACTGTGGAATAACCACGTTATGCCCATTCTACAAACAAGTAGTACTACAAGTAGTATGAATCGTATATGGCACACATATTATACCGTACATCCGACATGGGTACTAGCTCAAAGTTCAGACACGTGTTTCGCCGATTTTCTGCTGCTGCGTGACGCAGCAACGAGGGGTTCGGCTCCTCAGTGGGTCCCCCAGCGTTCTCTATGAGGTTCCTGGAATATGGACTCCAGAAAATAATCAAGGAAATAATTTCTGAAATTATTAATTGCAGGACATGGAGTCAGATGATTCGGAAATGACTTTGTAGGGTCAGACCGAAATTTCAATGAACATTTGGGTCGAAGACAATCAACCACTGTGGAATAACCACGGTATGCCCATTCTACAAACAAGTAGTACTACAAGTAGTATGACTCGTATATGGCACAAACATTATACCGTACTTCCGACATAGGTACTAGCTAAAAGCCCAGACACGTGTTTCGCCAATGTTTCTGCTGCTGCGTGACGCAACAACGATGGGTTCGGCTCCTCAGTGGGTCCCCCAGCGTTCTCTATGTGGTTTCTGTTATATGGACTCCAGAGAATAATTAAGGATATAATTTCTGAAATTATTAAGTGCAAGACATGGAGTCAGATGATTCGGAAATGACTTTTTTAGGGTCAGACCCGAAATTTCAATGAACATTTGGGTCGAAGACAATCAAACAACGTGGAATAACCACGGTATGCCCATTCTACAAACAAGTAGAATGAATCGTATATCGCACACATATTATACCGTACTTCCGACATAGGTACTAGCTTAAAGCCCAAACAAGTGTTTCGCCGAAGATTTTTGCTGCTGCGTGACGCAGCATTGATGGGTTCGGCTCATCAGTGGGTCCGCCAGCGTTCTCTATGGGTTTCTGGTATATGGACTTCAAAGAATAATCAAGGAAAAAATTTTTGAAATTATTAAGTGCAGGACATGGAGTCAGATGATTTAGACATAACCTTTTAGGGTCAGACCCGAACTTTCAATGAACATTTGTGTCGAAGAAAATCAACCACTGTGGAATAACCACGTAATGGCGCCATTCTACAAACAAGTAGTACTAAAAGTAGTATGAATCGTATATGGCACATATATTATACCGTACTTCCGAAAAAGGTACTAGCTAAAAGCCAAGACACGTGTTTCGCCGATGTTTCTGCTGCTGCGTGACGCATTAACGATGGGTTTTGCTCGTCAGTGGGTCCCCCAGCGTTCTTTTTGTGGTTTCTGTTATATGGACTCCAGAGAATAATTAAGGAAATAATTTCTGAAATTATTAAGTGCAAGACATGGAGTCAAATGATTCGGACATGACGTTTTAGGGTCAGACCGAAATTT
The DNA here is from genome assembly GCA_017591395.1 of Schistocephalus solidus. Classification (NCBI taxonomy): domain Eukaryota; kingdom Metazoa; phylum Platyhelminthes; class Cestoda; order Diphyllobothriidea; family Diphyllobothriidae; genus Schistocephalus; species Schistocephalus solidus. The sequence continues at coordinate 9,814 of WEDG01001832.1, forward strand.
CAATGAAAATTTGGGTCGAAGACAATCAACCACTGTGGAATAACCACGTAATGCCCATTCTACAAACAAGTAGTACCATAAGTAGTATGACTCCGTATATGGCACACATATTATACCGTACTTCCGACATAGGTACTACTTAAAAGCCCAGACACGTGTTTCGCTCATGTTTCTGCTGCTGCGTGACGCAGCAACGAGGGGTTCGGCTACTCAGTGGGTCCCCCTGCGTTCTCTATGTGGTTTCTGGTATATGGACTCCAGAGAATAATCAAGGAAATAATTTCTGAAATAATTAAGTGCAGGACATGGAGTCAGATGATTCGGACATGAATTTTTAGGGTCAGATCCGAAATTTCAATGAACATTTGGCAGAAGACAATCAACCACTGTGGAATAACCACGTCATGCGCATTCTCTAAACAAGTAGTACTACAAGCAGTATGACTCGTATATGGCAAACACACATTATACCGTACTCCGACATAGGTACCAGCTAAAAAGCCCAGACACGTGTTTCGTCGATGTTTCTGCTGCGTGCGACGCAACAACGATGGGGTCTTGTCTCCTCACTGGGTCCCCCAGTCCTCTATGCGTTTCTGGTATATGGACTCCAGAGAATAATCAAGGAAATAATTTCTGAAATTATTAAGTGCAGGACATGGAGTCAGATGATTCTGGACATGACTCTTTAGGGTCAGAGCGAAATTTCAATGAAAATTTGGGTCGAAGACAATCAATAACTGTGGAATAACCACGTAATGCCCATTCTACAAACAAGTAGTACAAGTAGTATGAATCGTATATGATACACATATTATACCGTACTTCCCGACATAGGTACTAGCTAAAAGCCCAGACACGTGTTTTCCGTTGTTAGCTTTGCTGCTGCGTGACGCAGCAACGAGGGTGTTCGGCTCCTTTAGTGGGTCCCCAGCGTTCTCTATGCGGTTTCTGGTATATGGACTCCAGAGAATAATCAAGGAAATAATTTCTGAAATAATTAGCGCAGAACATGGAGTCAGATGATTCGACATGACTTTTAGGGTCAGTCCCGAAATTTCAATGAACATTTGGGTCGAAAGACAATCAACCACTGTGGAATAACCACGTAATGCCCATTCTACAAACAAGTAGTACTACAAGTAGAATGAATCGTATATCGCAATCATATTATAATACCGTAGTTCCGACATAGGTACTAGCTTGAAAAGCCCAGACACGTGTTTCGCCGATGTTTTGCTGCTGCGTGACGCAGCAACGAGGGTTTCCGGCTCCTCAGTGGGTCCCCAGCGTTCTCTATGCGGTTTCTGGTATATGGACTCCAGAGAATAATCAGGGAAATAATTTCTGGAAATTATTGCGCAGGACATGGAGTCAGATGATTCGGACATGACTTTATAATGAAAGGCTACCTAACCCTTGGCAATGAACATAAAATACCAGCTCTGCGTGGAAGGGAGGGTCCCGGCCAGCTTTGACTCCGACGCGTGCTTCTGCGCCACAGGTAGCAGCACGACATGTCTGATTGAGGAAAAACTATTCTGCCTTCGTCCGCCGAAGTACGCTTCCCAGCTCAATATTTTTAGTTTCGTTGCAGTCGAGATCAGGGAGGAAATGAGCTGGAAAAAACAGAAAAAGGTACGGTAGTTATTCTTCCTAGTCTGCGGGAAGAAGATTTACTACGCTTGGGCCCTACACCCGGTTCCATATGGCGGCAATAAAATGACACGCACTCTTTAAAACTGAAAACGACTTGAATACGGCCACCGAGCCCAGCTCCTGGCCCCATTACACTCCCAAACCAGGAGGAGGTGCCATGATCAGAGAAATCCAACTGCTGAGCCTCCGCCTTTGACAGAAAGTGAGCTTCGAGATACTGTTTGCATCCGAGGATTTGGCGTGGACATCGTTGTGGTTCTTGCCCTCCTGGCGCATCCGAATGCTCCAACTGTCTGACATGCTTGCGCAGTCACTGGCGAGGGAAATCCAGTCCAATTCTGAGTGGACTCTGAGTCTTCCGATTCCATAGGATATCTCTGAGGCAGCCAGCGCAGCTCAAAGATTTCTGCACTCCCCACCAGGTGGGTGACGCAGGAACCGAGATAGTGCCGCCGTCATTGGCAAGAGAGCGATAGGTAGAGGTGATGCGTTTTGAGTAATAGGAAGATTCCTTGCCTTAATTTCCACCTAAAGGTACGTTTACTTCTAAGCAGGTGCATAGGGATGCTTCAGTAGTGGCAGATGAAATGAAGAAAAATACAGGACACTGCGGCGGGAGTTCAAAGTGCTGAACACTGGTTATCAATCTATAGGTGGAAATGCATGAACGACGAACATAAACCTAAAAAATGAAAACCCAGTCAGAGGAGGAAGGTAAGATAAAGCCAACGGCGAGCCGCCATTCTCGCAGATAGAAACATACCCCGATGCAGCGCTCATAAATAAGTGGGTTGGGATGGTAGGAGGAAATCGAGAAGTACATCGTATACTGAGGTCCTGCAGGTAATCAGCCTTTGCAAGTTTCCATGGGGAAATGTTGTAATTGTTGATTGCCGAGAGGATAGATCTGATCCAAACCAAACAGGAGACACCCGTAAGTAAGGAGAAACACCAGCGGGCAAGCTGGAGGCCGCTGGAGAGACCGAACAGCAAGGGCTACGGAACTACCGCCTGCCTGATTCTGGCCCTCGAGCCTGCATGGCGGCGACAGCGGGAAAATTAGGTACTTTCGTGCCGCCAGCGACCTTTAGAGCTGGCGCGTCACACCCAGCCGAGCTAGGCCGTCAGATCCATCGATCAGATCGCGCAGGTGCAAATCACGGCTTCCAGCGCAGCCCAATAAGGTCATAATGAGGGCATTTTGCGGGCAAGCTGATTGATGCGAAAGTGCACCGAAACGACATCCACATGAGGTGGGGTCTGAAGCGTTGAACGGATCTCGGTGGGTCCACGAGATGGGGGTAGCATGTCGGCGTACGGCGACCAGAAGAGTTGTCAACAAGCGGCTGCTGCTGCTGGCAGCGGCAGCTCGGTGTCGCGTTAAGAGTAGATTGATTACACCGATCAAACTGACTCTAGAAACAGAGGGGAGATGGCGATGTTCTGTTTGATACGATATGATGGATTTCATTGATGATAGCATGATTGTTGATCGCACGGGCAGCGTGTCCCCTGAGGCCCCTAATGATAACGGTCCGCCAAATCGATAAGACGCTTTATGGTCTGCTGAAGGAGGCGATAATTTGCCTTCTGTGATATTGGGTTCATGGCACTTCTAGGCGCTGAGAGGCAACGCAAATCTCAACGAGACGGCAGAACCATTTTGTCAGCGGGGAAACTGGAGAGGCGGAGGATTCCTGTCTGCGTAGGGTGGCTGGCGGCGCACAGCGGACTGTTCGATTTAGCTACGGGGTCGGCCAGAGAGCTGTGCAACCGCCTTCATTTATCGACAAGGGAAGGCACTTCGAAGAAAAACGTAACTCACTATTGAAAAGGGAAATGTCCAGCCGCTGGCCTCCCTTTGAGCAAAATAACACATTTAAATTTAAAGGAAACTTAATTTTATGGATAAAGTAATAAAGAGGGGAGTTGACTACCGAGGACAACCTCTGATACATCAAACAGGCAGGTTTAAGACAGAAAACACACGGACTGGGGCTGGTGGACTGAGCGGCAATGGAGGAACTCGTGTCAGCAAGCAGCATCTTACCAAAAATAAGCATTGTTCGAGCCAGTATCCGTCCAACAGGAACCATTATTTAACTTAATAGATGTTTTCAGTTCAGCCGTCAAAAACGCCACCTTCTACCGCGTGTCCTATGCAGTGGCGCGCGTTTTCAGTTAATGGCGCGGAGCTGGTCTATCGAGGTAAATCCTTTCGTAGCATCTACTCGCACTTTTCCGCATTCAACTAACTTCATTCCAACAGCCGGAACAAACGTCAATACCAGGACCGGATATGGATGAGCGCCCGCGAACCATTGACAAGGCTAAAATTATCCCATCTAAGCAGCCACAAGACCTACTTCCACTACAATTGAGGCGGCCATCCTACATAGCCGGCACGCTTAAGTAACAGCCACCTCTCAAGAAGGAACTATTACAGCCTGACTCCATAGTCCTGCGAAGATCCGCCATGCGGTCAGTCTGTTACCGTTCAGCTACAACCATTGGCGCGTCTTTTATATTGTAAACGTGCTTATTCTGCCAAGACGAAGGATGCCCCAGCGCCGTAATGAGAAAAGGAGACTAGGAATGGTTATTTCGCGTCCATTAGCCGTCATCAGCCAGCCAATCCAACCCAGGTAATGCAATACCCGATATTCGAAATCCAGCGACCTGTTGATCAGAAGTCCAACGGCCTGAAATCCATTGCCACGGCCCATTGTCTTGTCGTTTTAGATCTGGTAATATCGAAATTGTTTGATGAACGTCACCGATCGTTACCGATCTCACTTCGTCCTGTTCTGCCTTTGGGGCCTAATTTCTCGAGCCCGCCGCGACGCAACAAAGCGGCCAATACTCTTTTCACAGGCAGATTAACACTGTCTTGTTGTTGTTGAACTCTGATCAACAGGTCGCGGTCCGATAATCGAGCGCGACCACCCGGCCAAGGGCCACTGACCGACGACGGGCCAATGGTTTCGCAGCACTCATCCGGCTCTACTGTCTCGCCGGGCACCCAGACAAGTTAACCATAACAATAGGAAATTGGTTGTTGCTCTTTCACAGACAAGAGCTGCGCGTTCAATTGAGCTTAGTTTTACAGCAGCCGTAGAGCAGTTTCAAAATTAGAGCAGGTATTTGAGAGAGCCGGCAAAAGGACGCGAGAGAAATTTATTTCCATTTAGGGTTCCTTCAAGAACAACAAACTGCTTGAGAGGACATTCTGTATCACTTGCTGTGACTGAATAACCTTTGGCGAGGTAAGTAACGTTTCCTTCGGCTGCCTGCGTGAAGGAGGCAGGGGACCGAAATGATGGTGTTGTGGGAATAAGAGTTCTACTCAAATAAGCATTATGTTTGGATGCAACATTACATTATAAGATCTTAAATCGACAATACGATAAGTCACACCGGTTCAGTTTATTTGGTGAGGGGTGACAGGCAAACGCCTTTGGAGAATTCGTCTCATGTGCCCTTGGAAGAAGGCAAATTAACATGGTTTAGATGCGTCACCAACAGGAACAAGCGACGCTCTGGAGAATAGAGTTCAAGGAGAAGGCAGTAATAGTGACCTACAAACTCTAAGACGCAGGTAAAATGCTTTTGTATCATCATTGTGGTTATAAGGCAAACAGAGAGATACTGATCTGGGTTGTAGGTGACATCCCTTTGACTAACCAACTGCCGCGAAGGTAAAGACTTTGGCACCACCTTAAAATGGAAGGCACTTGCAAACATTTGGCCCAGCAAGTCTGCTAATAACATGGCAGTGGTAAATGCAAAAATCTAAGCAAATAAACGCAGCTTACCAGTAGAGGCGCGCATGATAACTCACCCTAAGCCCAAATAACGGCAATCTGGGGTAATCGAAGGCACTGGAAGATTCATCTAATTCCGTGTTTAGGCCAAGGAGTGAAGAAGGGTCTGCAGGCATAGCCAGCAAGGACCTCCTCGAGCTCTCGGCAGAAACAACGATGGAAGATTTGTGCTGACTACTTCGTCCGGTGATGCTGGGTGTAAGAGCACGGCGGAGGCGGCATCGGTGGTCTCTAGGCATCACCTCCAGGTTTCCGGGTTGAGGGCGACCACTATTGAGAGCAGGCAGCGGAGAAGCTCTGTGCCTCTGTGCCTAGAGAGAACTCTTATCACTTGCAACGCTGGAGCTTCAGCTGACAGGGCGCGGGACTGTGGTCAGCGCTAGAGACCTGAAGGTACCGAGTGGACTGATCGAGCCGTCCACCAGAGCCAATCTCACGGAGGATGAAGTGGCGACAGCCAGACAGCGCGAGGAATCAGAAATTCGGGACCGAGACAAGCCTGGATCTACCTTAGCAAAAAGAGTGACTAAAGAATAAAGAGGGACCGAGATACAGTTACGTTGGGATAAAGAGGGGGGCGCAACTCTAGAGGATGAGGTATTCAGCTGAAATGATACCTGTACTATGCGAAATGGTGGTGAGGCGAGAGCCGCCTACCAACCTTCAGAGGTTAGGGTCTCGTAATCCATCCTTGAGGTCAATCGCCAACGCCTACAGTGCGTGAGCCCTACACCCTGTAATTCATGAGCGATGCATCGATGGCCTTCGGATGTGAAAACGTACCTACCGAGAACCTAACAGCCAGGATAAGCCATCGAAGTGGCTCTGCAGCCAGTATGCGCGAAAGTATCAAACGAAAAGGCTTTGAACCTGTGCAGTCTGGCTCTATTAAGCGGCATAGGCAAAACGTTTCTTTGAACTCCCCTGGGTGAGCATCTAGGCATAATCTTCGGCGTGCAGTCAACGTCGTAGCTTCGTCTTGCAATTAGGAAAGATTAAACCACCAGTAAAACGGAACTGCGCCTGCTATTGAATACAAGGTAGTTGGACAATGTTGCTGAGCTGCTGATCCTGGAAAAGCCTCACCGGGCCAAAAACGCAAAGATGAACCCAGTGGTCAGCCGGTAGCTCTTCCAGATAAAAACAGCCATCGGCGCATCGATATTCCCATCTTATACCACCCGCCACGCCGCGCTCCACCGGTACCGATATCAAATGGATGATCAAATCATGAACACCGCACTCTGCCTCTATCCCTTCCATCCTATTGTACCCAGTAATCCTTTCTTTGCATGCAGAAAATAACTATAGTTCCTGGGTCCAGTAACTAAAAGTAAAGAAATACAAAATTCAATAAAGCATCTAATCTTAGCCAGCAACGGCAGGAAAGAGGCGCGGAAACGGGTTCAGGGAGGGCGAAGGACGTACGTGAACAGCGTCAAGGCTGGCACTCGTTGGGGTCATCCATCGGTATGGGTTGAAGGAAGGACCTCTGGACTCAAGAGAATGGCCTTAAGTGCAGCGCGCAGATGGAAGATGCAACTCCTGATGCCGGGGACCGAAGCTCGAGGGACTAGCTCTATTTACTAACTTCAAAGCGACAACCTTGTTCTCAAAGACGTGGGCTGCCATCTGATATTATGCGAATTGAAATCCATAGCTCTGTTCTTTCGGCGAAGGTGACTCATCGAGCTGAAAAGGTATACACAGATAAGTAATATAATTAAGAGAGAAAGAGAGGGAGAAAAAGAGAGAGAGTCTGGGTAGGATTTCTCAGCTACTTGTTCGGCTTAGATCACTTCCTAAAGTTGAACAAACTACGGGCAGTAAGCCGGCGGCTCGCGACCGGTCCTAAGGGCTGATGTGGAATACCATTATTAACTTCTACTACATGGCCACTTTTGGGTTCAGGACTTTAACTATGCTGATAACAGCTGGGTGCGCTCGACAGCTCATTGGTGAAAACACAATATGCTCCTCCAGGCATATATAGTCACTTCACCTCCTGCACTCGATTTAAAACCTGAACGTTGTGGGAAAACCAATGTGAGCGTGCCACAATCTGCTTCCACACTCTCGTGGGATCCTCATCCTCCTCCCACCTTCTCTGGAGGATCCACATCATCTAGGGTTTCTCCCGTTTGCCCTGTTGGCATTGACTGGATTAACGCTTGGCAGGAGACGAATTCTGCCGTATCTAACTCTCACGGAACATGTTCTGTCGTTGACTATGAAAGCGCCTCCTGTGGTCCTACCTCGGGAGATCTTAAATCCCATGAGGCTGCAGTCAACACTGCCCTGCTTTAAGACTGTTAACTTCTGAATTCGCTAAGCACACTGCTGACCCTAAGAAAACTGAGGAAAGGGATAACGGGCGCCTGGAAAATACTCTGCGGATCTGGCGTAGAGCTAGGTCTCGAAATGAAACGTCACATCGTCAGTCGGGAACGCCGATCGCTGGCGCTCCAAATTAAAACAGCTGTTCCCCGGAGCCGCTTCGTCTACCAGAAGGAGCGCGCGCGCGACATCGCCGAACGCCAGTCCGCAGGGCCGCCGTTATAGATAATTCGGCAGGTAAAATGTGGTTAAGTGACATCTGGGTGCGTTTAAGGCTTGATGGTCATCGAGTCCTTGGCAGTGGAGCATATTCAGGTAGCCTCGTAGGATGTACTGATGTTCTGCATCACGATAAGGCTGTTTGAAATGCGGATTTCATTAACTGGCATTGAACGATTCGCGCAATCATTGGTTGCCAATTTTCGAGCAATCTCAATGGCGCGCGCGCGCGCCCATGCCGCCATTATTGTGCATCTGATGTGCTGCCTGTGCTCCACCGCCGTAATTGGTGTTTCGCTATATGCCTCTTTCTATCCTGCACATTTAACTTTATGCTGCAAAATCTCCAGGCACGACTCTGCATGTATAAAGCACTAACTGCGATGTAAAATGGCCGATACACAAACAGATACCAACAAAGCCAAAATGTATGCTTCTTTTTCCAATTAACTAGACGTTTTGCTAATAGAAGTGAGTTCCAGGAAGTAGTCGCGAAGAAGGCGACCCAATCGTTGGAACATCCGGACCTTTGCACACCTTTTACAGTCCTCAAATCCACGATTCTAACGGGCAGAGGAAAAACCGTGCTGGTGTTGCATTGTGCTGAAAGCATGGACTCGTCGGATTACACCTTAAGAAAGAGGGCGTCTCGTCGCCCCACTCTTGGCTAGATTGGACACAAGTTCGGAATGAACAAGTTTCCAGAATGAAGCGTTCACTGCTCAGTATGACGACTTCAGACGTCTCCTGTGCCGGCAGAGGGCCTTTCGGCTCAAGAGCTGGGCGCCTGGGGGTCTTGTGCCAGATCTGGTGTGAGCAAAGCAACTGCACCGGAAAAGCTCCTAGTTCATGGAAAATTCAGCCACACTTTTGCGTTCGGCGAGAACGCGTGATGCGCGAGCTACCAGATCCACGTTTGTCCTTCTTCCACTCGATATTCACGGTTAAGACATTGCCGCATTAGTCCCACGGGAAACTCGCGGACAGACCACTTCCAGTTTCGATGTGCCGAATATGTTCTCGTCAATACTCTGATCGAGTAATGAAATTGCGGCAGTAACGACTTGGACGAGGACAACCGAGTGAGCTAAACTGCGATGAATGCAGAAGCGAGTACTTTTGACAGGTATGAGGTGCCATTGTAACTGCATCTTATGCACCCGGTGCCCTTCTCTGCTGCTGTCTCTACTGAGAAGGTTTGAGTGCGAACCCGAAACGTCCCGCGATTGAAATTCCCGTTGCCACAATCGCGTCTGCTTCTCATCTGTGTCCTTGAAGGCGCAGGTTCGCTTGTAACGAAAAGCCCCAAAGTTCGGAATGTGCAAGGTTCCCCGCTCAGCATGATGACAGCTAACCTTGGATGTCACAACGGGATAAAGCAACCACGGAAACCGGACAAAATTGAAAGAGCCGACGTATCATTGTGGGAGCCGCTCAACCCCCCTTTTTAGCGTGAAATCGTGGCGTTTGTGTTTGGGGGGGCGGGGGGGGGCAGAGAGGCAGGTCATTTATGTGGCACGCGCAGACGAAGTTACTAGTTATGCCAGCCACTGCGCTCATTAGCCGCAGCAGACAAGATACCGGCTCATACAATGACTGGGGCTTGGGAATAGAGTGAGGTCGACGACTCAGCTGACGCGCATAAAACTATCCCGGTGTGCTAAAAGTCGCCAACTGACGGGAAAACTTGCACCGTGCTGCCAGCCAAGAGTGTGTTTGTGTGGAGTGAGTCTGCGCCCTAAACGGGCCGCATGGAAAATGCACTAGACCAACACGAGAACAACATCAGGGTACGGCAGGCGTTATTTGGGACGAGGTCCCATAACAAATGCGGAACATCGGGGGTGCGCGTGCCAAACATGGTCACGCGCAGGTGCTGGCTCATGCCGCACCAACCACTGTTGCCATTTAGGGCTACGGTGGGATATGATTGACCGGCGCCCAACCCCACTCCGGTCTTGACTATGCCTTGACACCAGGCACAGACAGGGGAAGAGAGTGCGGTAGATGCTGTGCAAGTCTACTATCATTTAAAACTAATTCACGCGCAAGTCACCGCCCCCTGCACGACCTTTCTGTGGAGCATACGGTGGACGTCGTCGGATTACGACGGTCGAACTGGGAGGATTGACCGACTGGTCCACTGAAAGTCAGGCTACAATGGCTCCTCCCTTCATGTGGCTTCTATGGCATTCCCACTCTATGGGATGCAAGCCAGGTGTGTGGAGGCACGCCTTGGGGCGGCTCCGGCCGCAGCAGTTACCTACGCCTCTGCCACTTCCGGTCTTCTTGACTTTTTAATCCCATTGGACCCAGATGGGGTGAGGAAGAGGGAGTGCGTTAGATGCAACGCAAGTCAACTACCACCTTTGCGTGCGAGGACGCCACTGCGTGCCCCATCGGTGACTCGCGCCTGAATAAGTAGAGCAAACTAGCACAGCATCTATCTCACGCTCTCCTTCTGCTCCCTCGCCTACCTTACTGCGACGACGAAAAATAGCAAGATGACCCGCCTAAGCGTGTTATTGCGTGTACCAAACTACCATCAAGACGGCTCGGACCTTGTGCAAGTGAGAATGCCATTATGGACCACAGGGAAAGTCTGAACTCCTGGCTTTTTAATCTCCTCAAAAAATAACGGTCAACTTGGAATAAATCGTTTCGAATGAAGTTTTATAGGCTCGGCGAAAAATTTGACATGAATAATTGGACTGAAATCAACCACATTCAGCGGGAAGGCCATGCAGTAGTCGTAAATTGCTGGCAGACAGCCGACAGCTGGACAGTCGATTTCGACGATGTTCACTCCGCACAAACACACAATGGACTGACCGCGCGGTGCAAGTCACCCCACCATTTGGCAACCTTCCAAGCCACTGTTTTTAGCGCACCGTGATAGTTTCAAGCGCATCACATTGTTTATAGTGAGGAGAATGCGCTGAGTCGTCGATAGACAGCCAGTAGTATACACATGTTACATGATTTAACACACTAACAACACAGATACTAGCTAAAGGTCACTAACTTCTGAGGAAATTAAACGGCTGACATTTCAAAACTTGAGTCTTCACCAGAAGGCACATGGGGAATGCTGAGGGACCACTGATAAGCCGAACCCCTCGTAGCTGTGCCATGCAGCTGCAGAATATCGGTGAAACACACGTGTCTGGGCTTTTATCTTGTATGGTGTATTGTTTAACCTCAATAAAGGTAAACTACTGGCTGCCCGCTGGCAGTTTAATGAATATTACGTAGTTATTGCACTGAGTCTGATGGAATTCGGCCCAAACATGCATATCAATTTTCGGTCTGCGCCTAAACACGATGTAACAAAGTCTGGAATGTTAGAAGAAACCTAACAGAGCCGTCTTCAGATTGAAAACAGGTGTCATAAACACGCCTCGAAAAATATAGATTATTCGCCCTGGTTACATTCTCTTCAACCTTTGCGTAGATCTCCTATTTTCGTCATAAGCTGCAATAAAGTCCCCCCACCCACCCCGACATACAGGCCGGCAAAAACTAGAGTTTCTACAGCAGAAACGGCAAAGATCAAAGTTAAGTATCAAAAAAAACATTTGGAAACTACGAAGACCAGTGCGGAAGTTTATGAGAGGCAGCATTTCGGGGACAAACATACCCGGCTCGGCCCTCTACGCCATCGCCAACGCAGAAACGTCATGGTTCGGCTTCAATCGACCCCGCAAAGACACGCGACCACGCGACATGCACCGACCGCATTTGAAATGCTGACAGCGACCCCGATTGATCGTGACACACGTGACTGCCAGGCGCAGCCTCCGGTCTAACAGCCGGAGACAGAGAGATTTTGAAGCCGCAAAAACAGGCCTGAGAAAGGCCGTTACGGCCCGAGCAACCACAAAAACACCAGACCAAGCGCCATCGAAGCAGAGCCGAAATGCAGATGACCAGGTGCACTACGGGCGCTGACGCGCCAAATTCCAAGGAAATTAGAGTCGGTGCTGGGTTCACTCCGCGAACTTGGCAGTGATGTTCAATGCCCATGCTCGACCCTACCACCCGCCCTTCACACAGTCCATCTACACGTCGACGTCGCCATGTAGGCGGCGTACACACAATCAGTATTAACGATTGGTAGTTTTTAAAACCCTGTTAACACCGCAGTTTCATGTCCTTTGTAATGAATTACCGAAAACATGTGTTTGCCAACTTCACTTTTCAATTAAAATATGGACATTTTCGCAGAACTTAAATTAGGGTCGAGTTTAAGGGGAGTTTTATGCCTACTGTAAGGGTTAGGACACGAGAATATTTACCTTTCATGGAATTATGCACAGGGAAAGCTTTACTGCATTGATGGGACGATCGTATTCTCATGTCCTGTTTAGGGGGCTATATAAGTAATCCTTACTCGCCCTCGCCAGGTGGGGGGAGTGGAACAGAGAGTGAAGTAGATGCATCGCAAGTCACCACCCCTGCACCACCATGCTGTAGAGCCCATAGTAGACATTATCATACTCGACGGTCTAAACCTCACGCAAAAAGTTCCACGACACGAGGAAAACACTCTCCTGTGCGGTTTAACAGAAGGGCAGCGTTCTGAAGCTTGCCTGGTTCATATTGTATTCGGCCACTAACTAAAACTTCAGCAGTTGTCTGGAAAATAAGTTGCAATGAAAGGGGCTGCAAGTACGCTGGGGAAACCGGGCGGAAATTGTGTACCCGTCTGTAGGAGCATAAATCGGCAGCTCGGAGGCTTGACCTAAACTCTCAGCTTGCAATGAATATGAGAGAAACTGGCTATATATTCGATCGTTACGGAGCCACCAACACCGAGGCGGCAAACAAGCAAAAATGTCGATCAGCTCGAGGTCGACAAACAGGTCACGGCACGCCATTTCCGCTTCTGTTCGGTTATCTGCAGTAAACGCTTTGACAATGCTGAGCTGACCAAGCTCTCGGAAACGTCAGCATACAAAGAAAACTGTTCCGGTGAGTCCATCTTAATTGTCAAAGTACAAAGGATCGATGCCGGCGGCCAGATATTCACCAACCTTGGCGCCTGAAGGAGGTGTGTTCACCAGGGACATGAACAAACTGGACTTCGAGAACCCTACCCTGCGTCACAGCAATAATTCCTGACGAAATCGATTTTTCCAATCAACCTGAATGACTGGAACATACCCAACGTCATCTCCAGAGAGCGAGGTTTACCATTCAAGAAATATCTGTGAAGTATTCCTAAAGTGCGCACGCACGCAGAACAAGTTCGAAATTCGGGCGGGATAGCATCTGAGGTGGTGGTAACACTGGTTGGTGATGACAAATAAGCCAGCCGTGATCACTGCGTTGTCCTTAAGCTAAACCGTTAGTCCTTACCAGTCATAGATTACTGTTGTCACACGACAATCGACGGGGATGGGGCCTAGATCGGGCGATTCACGACGAAGCGTAAGTGCTCATTTCCGACCTGCGAGAGGTCGGTAAACCCTATTCATGTGTGACCATGGTTTTGTTAATCCAAGAAAGATGGGTGCCCTGGAGCATCCACGGATGGCAGACTGGAACGACCGCCAGCGAAGCTTTGTTGTGAAATACACAGGCTCTCGGGTCTGGCAAACAAGCGCGGCCGCGGGAGGCAGCGACAATGCTGAAGGGGCGCGGATGACGGAGATCGTCCACACCGACTCCCGCAAAGTCCGTGTACGAGCACGATGACCTGGCGACCGTAAACCGTCATAACTGTCTTGGGATTAAGTTCTTGAGTTAAAGCGCTAGAGGAGACAACTTCGAACGACAATCTGAGCGGTCGTTGGGGGCCCACCTGTGTTCGAAATGCCCGCAAAAGCTCGTAACAATGTCCGTAACATTACCGAGGACAGGCAGATCAGACGTGAGATCTAGAACTAGCGGTTATAAAAAGAGTAAGCATAGAAGGGCACACACTCTGACAAGGGGACAACAACCCCAATTGCCATCCTCCATCCGGCAGCAGGTTGCATTATCGTCACAAGAATAGGAATCATCGCACTTATTGCCATCGACCAAAGCTGGGCTTGCAGACACGAAAGTTGCCAGTTGCATCTCTGAGGTGGCAGATGCATTATCCGTCCTCAGCAATGGCTGTGCCATGGAGCTGGAGACGCAAGTACCCGCCTCGTTATCACAAGTATAGCCACTGGGACAGCAGTGTCGACCGTCGGCGCAGCAGACAGCCTGTCGGGGAAAGTGAAGGGAAAAAAAAGCACAGATAAGAGAAAACATGAAACTTTTGTTTGATTTTATCATTTTTTTCACAAATTTATCGATGAGGCTGTTTGTCCTGTTCGCAACCAATCTGCTGGCAAACGTGAAAAATGCCAGTCGCCGGATTCAATAACGCCAGAGATGATGCTCCAGCTAGCTGATAGTTCGGCCGTCGACTTCGACGATGTCCACTGAGCTTGCTTCACGACAGGTCGGAAGCATAAGAGACTTGCGATGTATCTACCACGCTCTATATTTTCTCACCCGTCCACTGCACGAGTTTTGGTCCATAACAATCGTTCACAAGCATTCGATATCCGGTCGACAAGGTTGTATTTTGTCGCCCATCCTGTTCAACTACGCTATCGACTGGATTCTTGGGAAGGCCCTGCATGAAGAGGACGGTGTTGAGCTTGCACCCGGACGCCGGCTGGCTGACCTCGACTACGCAGATGATATCGCCTTAATAGCCACAAACCTTGGTGATCTATGGTCTACGGTGTCACGGGTGAATGAAGGCGCTAAATCGGTCGGCTTGTCCATGAACGCGGGGAGGACCAAAGCTTTTTTAAGCTGCATCCCTGCCTAGAAAAAAAGCACATCTCGAGATTAATGGCTGTCAACTTGAAGAGGTAGACAGTTTCAAATACCAAGGTTGTTGCCGAATCGATACTGCTCGTCGGGTTTTTTCAAGCCTTAGAAAGTGCCTGTGGACCCGACGCGACATTTCTATCGACACAAAGATTCGCATATACCGTGTGTCTGTCCGGTCTGTCCTTCTCTATGGTTGAGAATACTGGGCTACACGCATAGAAGATGAACAAAAACTGGAGGCATTTGATCACCACTGCTTGAGGACCATTTTCCGAGTGAATTACACAGACTTCGTCTCAAATGAGACAGTCCGCAATCGCTTCGAAAACATCGCAAGGATATCCAAAGCCATCCAAGAACGACGACTGAGGTGGTTTGGACACGTTCTTCGTCGCCCACCTTACGAGCTCAGTGTTACTGCCCTTGAACCAACTCCAATACCCAATTGGAGACGTCAAAGAGGGGGTCAGCTCAAAACCTGACTCGACACAGTTCGTCAGGACATGGAAGTTGTTCTTGAACCTTCGGTATTCAGCATCCATCGCTGGCGAAGAGAATGGATTGAATTGTCCAGGTCTGCTGCCGCGGATCGTCATGCGTGGAGGAGCACAATCCGTGACATAATCGAGGCCAGCTAGATCAGGCATGATCGCAGCCGTAACAAATACAAGTAAGTACACCCGCCCATGCTCGAGGTCAAGATAGAATCAAGATCGGAGGCGGGATCGGTCGCAAGTGGCTGGTGCGCGAAAATCCGTAATTAAGCGTACCACCACGATCACTGCTCTACAACAAACACTTGAGCAGGATTTTAGCGATGATGACAAGAGAGTATGGGCAGGGACACGGATGCCAGCCAATTCAGCCTAAGTCTTCGTGCCACGCCCTGGTAACAGCCTGCACCTGACCAGGATTTTAACCCAACAACAAGACGGTATTGGCAGCGACACGGACCCCAGCTCTCACAGCGTGGGCCCACACTTGGTCCAAATTTCGCAGAATAATAAAAACGGGCATCTACTAGCCATCAAGCCATCGATGACCCCACCTACTCAAAGCAGCGTCAGTTATGAAGCAGGAAGGTGTATAGCTAATGACTAGGGAGATAGCAAGTTCTGGTCTACTGGTGTTTGTTAGTCATTACTGGACGTGATGGGACCGTGTTTGAGGGTAATAGATTCGACTTGAAGGCGCATAGCGAGACAAGCTTGTCCCATAACCTAATCGATGAAACCACCACCAGCCCGAATATCGAACAGCTTTAGGCAAGGTTGCGTACATAAATGACGCAATAATAGGCCCTGATCTCAGAACGTAGTCTTGTCAGTTAACCCTCTAGCTTACTTATCTGTGAAATAAATCTGCGCTCAACGGAATCGAGTGCTGCGGTCAAGTCTCCAAAGTAAAGGCCAGTCGTATGGCGTTAGCTACTGCACAAAACAAGGGTGAGTCACAATGGAGGTATTAAGTCCGTGCAGCGACGTCAAATCGGGAAATCAATTTGAATTTGCCTGGTTCTTGCGGTAGGCAAACACTGGAACAGTCTGGAAAATATGACGTCAAAAAGACAGTCGACAAGACATATGTCACGGTGATTGTCAAAATCTCGTTTTACGCTACTTCTTCAATACGGACAGAAGGACAGCCGCGTTAGAGTGAACAGAAAAAAAGCCCATCTCACTACGCTCGTTAAAGCATGTTACGTAAACATGGTGCCAGCGTTAATGCAAGACTCCAGTAAGGGGTGCTATCCTTCCAAACGCCTTGCCGCGCAGTCTAAGCATTGTAGGGTGTGAGGGGGCACTATGCGCACTTGCGTGTGGTGGTACGCCCAGGGGCGGCTCCGGCCGCGCCAGCCACCTGCGCCCTCTCCCATCTCCGGTCTTCTTGACTCTGTCTTGACACCGGACTCAGATGGGGAAGGAGGAGAGAGTGCGGTAGCTGCAGCGCAAGGCTACTATCACTTGAACTAATTCACGCGCAAGTCACCGTCCCGGCACCGCCTGGTGTGGAACATACGGTGGACCTCGTCGAAATCGACGGTCGAACTGTCATGCGCACTTGCACTTGTTGCTTGTCTGACCTAACCGCCCTCGATGATGCTACGAAGTGCACATGTGCACGCCGACCTAGAGGACCCGATGCTTACTCTCCTTCAACGATGGAAAACGAAGACAGAAGGTGCGAGAACTACTTCCGTGTATTGGAGAACTATGTGGAGGCAAGTTTTGAGTTGAGCTCCTCTTCATTGCTTCCAGGTGAGCGACAGAAACGGATAGAGGACAAAAACACCGAGCCCAAGGGGTGGACGGAAAAGACCATGCCTAAACCACCTTAGACGTCTTGCTTGAATGGCCTAAGATAACCTCACTTGAAAACAAGTCAGCGTACTTTACTCGATGGTAAGTTCTCAGGCTTCGTGGTCTAAACACTCTCCCAGTTTTCACGCATTTTCCGAGCCCAGCATTCACAAACATGGAGGAGGACTGACGGGAAGGCAGTTTTTGTGACGGTGGAGATGTCGCGTCAAGTTCATCGACATTTTCTAAGGACTATGGGAAACATACGATTAACATCAATTCGAGAGATAATACCGTCCTTACTCGGTCTATTGGACAGCAGCGTCACGTTGAAGTAATTGGAACTTTGGTGGATGGACGCTCACCGATCGGTTACTGGACTCAATCTCACCGTTCTGCCTTGGGGCACACTCTAAAGCCCCACCGGCAGCCAGAGAGCGGCTAGTATTATGAGCAGAAGAAATTTGCCGAGAAAGGCAAGCGAGATCGGAATGGCCCCCTCCGGCTAATTAGCCTTCATCAGCCCCCTCAAAACCCCAGGTGGTGTACCACTCGAGGTTCGAGAGTAAGGCCCAAGGCAGAACGGGACGAGTCCCGCAACCGATCGGTGAGCGTCCATCCACTAAGGGTACTGTTTACGATCGAAACCCACAAGACAGCTACCTCTTGACGCAGTGAGCTAGAGCGTTGAAATTCTAACGAACAGGTTGCGGGTTCAAGCCTCGGGAGGTGCATCACTTGGAGTTGTATATGGCTGGCTGATGACGGCTATGAAACCAAAAATGGTCATTCCAGCCTCCCTGGTCTTTGTCAGCAATGTTCTACATATTTGGAACTGTTCCCTTTTTTAGTTGACAGCCAGTAATTCCGAGAGGTGTCCTCCTTCGGTCAGAGATGCAGTTGGAAAATACTTTAGTTTGCCCAGGATTTATGGATAAACCGACTGACTTAGCGACTTCGCGCATCTGCAACATCACCAAGGCCTAAATTAGTAGGACGGTATCGTCAGCACAGTCAAGATCAGCCAGCAGGGGCCCAGAGTACAAATTAAACACTGGCAAAGCCGCGTGGGGCGCCTTCGAGAAATTAATGAATGGTGTAATTGAACAGAAAAAGAGGCAGGACACAACCTTATCGAACGCTAGAGATCACTGTTGACCAGAACTCGCGCAGTTGAGGACCGATAGTAGGCTCTCATGACGAAAATACTTACTAAGATATCGTTTACTTCTAGAACCAAACGCAGGGATTCATGATAGGTGGAAAGAGATGCCACGGCGAGGTCAACAAGGCAGACGACCGTCTATTGCTATTAGCCATGACTGAATTCAATCAAGCATCGCGCATTCAGGCCCAGCTCGGAATCTGGCTAAGTTGCATCCCGCCCTAGTCACAAGCACTCTGAAATCACATAAAAATAATAAAGACGACCCTTGACCCTTTTTTCATCTCTATTCTTGAAGACAGGTCCGGTTCCCACTTCCGCTTCGGCTCTTAAGTACGTACATAAGGCTAATAAGGCCTACCACTGACTTTGTGGATGCTTTTTGTAGAGACATGGAGTAGCATCAATGTTTGAGGTTGTCGCTATTTCAGTCCAATCAGTTTCGCTGTCATTTCTGGCTGACTTTGAGATGACCGTTGCGGGACCTGGCTCAAACACTCTCAGCAGGACACTGCTGATCCAGTCGCTCAGTTAATTCATGAACTTTCCTGAATGCCTCGTAGACTGATGTATTCAATAAGAACCGTTTGTTTACTACTACTACTACTACTAATACTACTACTACTTCTACTACTACTACTACTACTACTACTACTACTACTAATAATAATAATAATAATAATAGTAATAATAATAATAATAATAATACTCTCTCCTTCGACCCAGGTCGTACAGCGAAACTCGGCTTCGATGTTCAAGGTCCCGGCAATGCTAATTTGTCGTAGTTTTATGACATCAAGACGTTTTAAACGTAATAATTTTGGTGCGGATGACTGACTTTACGGCCATTGTTCAAGTAAAAAGTCATGAGAATCTTGGATCATATGACCCTGTTAGGTGAGTGACGGCTGACGGTGAATGGCTGATCAGATAAAATGGAGCTGTCCCACGTTTTGCTTTAACTGAATGAAGTAAGAACAAGCGGGCTCAGATGTTCCAAGCGCGTATGACCCAGTGATTATTATCACGCGGTTACAGTTGATTCGTTTTTCGTTTTAAGCGCAACCTTGGAGGCAGCGCATACAGTTACTACCTATGACCACCCTTCAGTTCAGTTCAGTGTATTTGAGGAAAATTGGCTTACGATCGGACGGTTGATTGGTGCATTGGAGGGAAGAGTGAAACCAACACAAAGGAATCAATATTCACGGAACACCAGCGCACTTCTTATCACAAGAAACATGACGGGCTTGAATCGATTACGACACACTAAGAGTCGTGACATGTACGGATACCAAGTGACGGGATAACTCAGTCCTTGCTGGAGTATTTTGGGGTGGCTTCAAAGGTTCCTGCCTAATGTGGGACACTGTTGCAGTTTCACTGATGCGAGATCTCAGCCGCCCTGGTAAATGTAGTGCGGACGATGTCATATATGACACGCGTAGACAGGTTGTTTACTTTCGCTAGCTACTGTGTTCGAACAAAACTCCGGTCCTTTTGACATTATCCTGCCATCTGAGCAAGGCGAGTGAGGGGGGGGGGAGACGAGTGCAGTCTGCCTCGCTATAGACTAATTCACGCGCAAGTCACGAACGCTGCGCCCACGCGGTGGACGTCATCGCTCGTGACAATAATCTGGCCAAGCTAGCTACAGGGCCATAGGCTGCTAAAGAAACTCCCGGCGAGGAACCGAAGAAGCTTACTAACGAGGACAGCGGGCCTCAACATCGATTTCCCCAAATGAAAACAAAAGGCTAACGGACGGGTAAGCAGCCAGGTAGTAACAATACAAACAGGAGAGGAGGGTGGGGTAAACGCACATTCTCGGAAGGGCAGCAACCGTAATTGTTGTCCGCCATTAGACAGCAGGTGTCTTCTCTGCTGCAACTTGATTTGCCATCTGGACAGACTGAGTCGCTGCTGCGGGACGGTACGAGTGCTATGGTCGTTCTATTTGACAGCCGGGGAGAGGTCGTGGTTGACGGCAAGCGGAAGGGATTCACGCGATTGGTGGGGATACAGGCATTGGAGAGGGCGTTGCAACGAGTACCCTCGGGGCAACAATGTACACCATCTGAGCAGCATTGGGCCTGCAGAGAGGAAACAGCAGCAGGGAAATAGAAACCAGTGCCAACAAAAATGAAAGGCACGAACCGCATGAGATAAATATAGCAGTAAATAGACTGCCAATTATAGGTAAGTGGGGCTGTTTTCAACTAACGGTGGTCACGCAGGGACAGTCCACTGTGTGCCAACAAGCCTCAATTGTGCGCATAAGGGTTGGCATCACAGCTTACGATGGTTGTGTTCAGTAAATTCTCACGAATATTTGTTTCTGGAAACTTCAGTGACGATCAAGCCAACATGGCAGTCATGTGTAGCCCGTGTGAGTTCATTGAGGCTAGATCCAAAAGACGGACCTGTACATCCAACATACACATCCAAGAACTAGAATTATAGGGCTTGGTTGCGCCTTTACAACGAGATCTTCAGTATTCATTAGTGCTGAACGCAGGCGAGAAGTCGATTTTTTGGTAACCTTGATGTCAGTATGGTTTACTTGTCGCAGGATGCCTTCGGCAGTTTCCTACATGTAGGATAGAAATTATCGCTGTATACGATTGTCATTCGGATTGGGTACTGGTACTTGTGCTAGGCACCCAGGACAGTTTTTTTACAAAACTCAGGGGAGGGACATTGGGCAGATCCAAGTTAATGGTGTAAGTCCACCAACTCTCTATTCACAGCCAAAACTTCAGGATAACTGCAGGAATAAGCTTCAAACTTGGTTTCAGGAAGAAACATGCCACTTACTTTTTACTTTGGAGCTCTGTCAACAGCTATCGCAGTTAGTGGTCGTTGTTTGCTCTCGATAGCAAAAGATGCGATAGAAAATTAACTTGATCACACAGGTTTAGGCCTTAAGTTGATAAACCCTGCTGAAGGTAAGGAGTTTCTAAATGCTCACAGAACGAAGCCGCTGACCAGAACCAGACGTGAGGTCAGACTATGTAAAGTAAGCGCAGGCAAGGAGGTCAGCCGACATAACCACACGTACGGGCAGTAAACAATTGCAGTCAGCTCGACCTCTCATCGTAGAAAACTGCACTACAGTTTTAACGCATGTCCTGTGTCCAAATTCTAATACTGTTAACAGATGCCATTTAGGGGTCTGGTTCTGCTTGGACCAAACTAAAAGACAAGCTGGGTCTTGTCAAATATACAATCGCACACCAGATGCGGCACGAAGGCATTGGAAGGTCAGTGGACATTATGCAGGCGTTCTACGCAAAAACAGTCATGCGGCCGAATTAAGTGGTCCTGATCCAATGCGACAGTTAAGTAGGCAAAGGCCTGGGGCCAAATCCTAAACGAGTACACCTCAATGAACGACTCTCTAGTCACTTTGCCGGCTAGAGGGCGGTCCAAACACACGATGGCCCGGGGTTATGAGAAACTCCAACTAAAGCTTGAGACAAAAGAAGTTCAACTTTAAGGTCTGCTCGTTTGAGCATGCCCTACCTGCACAATTCCAAACATACTCCATCTTTCTGCTATTTCTAATAAAATATGCCGGGCTTTGTGACAAAAATATGCAACACAATGCGTCGGAATCGATAGCGGTATGTTAACTGTCTTCTTCGTGGTTTATTTCCCAAAGCAGATGAAGTTGAATTTGGGGCGGCATATATCCGATTCAGTTGATGCTAACTTCACCTAAGTGTTGCGCTTGGTAGTACTAACAATGGGATGGTATGATCTGAATAACAAATAATTAGTTGCAAGTAATTTAGTCACACAGACACTGCGCATGTGATAGGTTTTTCTTCATATGGCCTCCATGGCATTCCCATGGACGTCAAATCCGCGCCACCCAAGTCTTCGTGAAAACATGAGGTGAGCTGGGTAGGTCGTGTGTGGCACGAGTAGACGAACTGGTTATCTCAGTGTACTTCCCGCATTAAGTGACTGACTGGCCCGGAAAATGTACTGATACCTGCAGACGAGAACAGACTGAGGTTGACTTAAGGAACTCCGTTCCCACAGCACTCCAATTGTATTCCTCACAATAAACAAGCTAAAGCATTTTTAAACCATTGCGGTTCGCTAAAAGCCGTGGTCTGGAAAGACTGTCAGCTGAAGGGATAACTCCGGTTTCTCTCGACGTAGTCAGGCGGCAATGGTACCTTCGTAATATGACTTCTATGGCGGTCACAATCAATCGAGATCCGAGCCGACCATTTGTTGATTCTGCCAAAACCTGGTTTCTGAGAGAAGCCAACAAGCGAGTTCCAGGAAGCAGTTCAGGAGAAAAAGAGGCGATGACTGGAACAGGATTCTCTCTCGAACACATCATCAGATACAGTTGCAGGAAAGGGTAATTGGGGCACAAAGTGCGCAATATTTATAGGGCATGACTGTCAGGGCACCACAGGGTTACCATCGTCGGATGCGGGTGATCAGCAGTCCCGATAACAGTGAGCCAAATGGTCAAGTAATTGTCATGTCATGAATCGACACCGGCGATGAAATTATGGCCATTAGCGACTCGGATAGGGGGCAAACGGCAATCATCGCATCAACTACTACCCCCAGCGATGAACACAAGGAATGCAAATGAAAGTAGGCATGTGGTGGCCTAGCAACCACACCCTGTAAATAATGTGCCCCCTGTCCCCCAAATATCCTTTTTCTTTCACTGTCTATGATTATGGGCTCGAGAGAGAGAATCCGAAACGTCAGGCCAATAAACACCATGTTCCACTGATCGCCTCTTCTTCTTCTTCTTCTTCTTCTTCTTCTTCTTCTTCTTCTTTTTCTTCTTCTTCTTCTTCTTCTTCTTCTTCTACTTCTTCTTCTTCTGAAAACCTGGTTCATAATGCGCGGACCAGCCATGTGTTGCACACGTAGGCGGACTATTATATTTATTAGCCAATGAGCACGATCTTCACTCGCAGTGATTCTCACTATTTTGGGGCAGGATCCACCTATGGAGGAGAGAATGCGGTAGATGCTGCGCATGCCTAATATCACTATAATTAAATTCAAGCACAAGTCACCGTCGCTGCGTCCACCATGCTGTAGAACAAAGGGTGGACATCATCGTTCGTGGTGTTCATGCCCTACAACCGGCAAAGGGGAAAATACGTTTGCCAGTGAAATGTTTTCCGTCTGCAAAGTTTGTTCACCTGTTCTACGTTAGTTTGAATTTAGCGAATCAGCAGTTACACCAGACAAGCTAATACTAGGCAGCGTAAAAGTGGCTTACGTTCGCCATAGGGCAACAACCCGGCCTTCCATCGACCATTTTACAACAGGTTTGCCATTCGTCACATAAGTCTTCATCCGCTGGACAGATATTGTCGTCCTTACGGGTTTCCTTTCGGTGGAAATCGAGTCCTAGATGTGAGTCATCGGTGATGATGCAGGATTGGGTATGGGCGTCACATTGATAGCCTGCAGGACAACAGTGCAAGCTATCGTTACAACATACCGCCTAAAAAAGATAGAAAGGAAACTTTAATGGCCAACCTGAAGTTAGTTAGAGGCGATGTCCAAACTTCAAGAAAATGATTACGTTTTAAAGGTGACCACTGGGATAGTTCTGATTTCTGTTTCATTTTTGAAAGGCAGACGGCGGCTACCGAGTAGTCAATCTGGAAACTACATCTGGGTCTTGTGGCCAACCTCAGTCAGTAAACCACATGGACATCAAAGTCAAGGATAAAAAATTGTCCAAATTTATGCATACAATAAAATCTGGTAGTTCTGCTACCCGGTGTTGCGAGGCAAGATACTACCAGACATAAAATATAAAAATATAGGGTAAAGCTTAATTTAATGTTTGAAAATTAGTGTAGGCAACCACCTAGCCTCTTTAGAGACGAACTAAGAATCGAATAGGGTGTGTTGGCAAAATGCATGGTAACGAATGATTCCGTTGCCTCCCTAAAACATACACTAAGGGGATTCACCACCACCGTGTTATTAAGGGAGAGATGACCGACAAAATTTCCCTCAAGGAAAGCAGTGCGATCGGAATATATTGAATCGGTAACACCAAAGTACTTTCATACTTACATGCCTCTACTTAGAACGATTTTGACCATGTATGAGTGAATAATTTCAAATGAATTGCAGAGCTTGATAGTTCCGACAGTACCGTTTTCGTCGGATTTAATCAGGCCCACAGTCTTCGTTCAGGGTGATTAACCGGATGTTCGGTACAAATGATTCGTGGTAATTGGGATATTACATCAATTTGACATCTTCAAAGGCTTGCTAAAACTTTTCGAGCATTGTCAATTAAGTTTTTCCATTTAGGAGAAACTCGGCCCTGAAAGATGTGAAACTCTGCCTTTTTTCATTAAAAGCCGCTAATCATGAGAGTTTCAGGTTTTACTGATAAAAAAACAGTTCGCACACTCCAGTATGTAATGATACCGGGGCCCGTTCCCGAAAGAGTATAAAGATAAGCATACTGTTTGACAGCGCAAATGGGCCAAGGTTTCTGAGTGGACAGAAATGGAAGCGTTAAGTTAAACGGAATAAGCAGTCATATTTCGTTAGGTTCCTTGAGAATGTCGAATACAGGTGAGTCCTCAATAGACATCCCGATTGGTCCTCGATTGCTTTGGTTATTGTAAACCCACGGCAGCTCAGGGAGAGCAAAGGACGCTTCTGCATCTCAGACGCCCACGATAGCATTATAGCCAAGGAAAAGTTCGCTAGAGTAATGAGTCGAAAGGCACCGTTTAAGCTGATAAGTTGAACTGCAATGGGGTTCGACAAAGATTCGTCACAGTCAAAAGCAGTATAGCATTGGGAATAGGGGAGAACAAAGCATAAAACAAAATGAAAACATTCCGAAAATTGAGGAAAAGCATGTTCTCCTGTGTTCAGGCAGGGGTGTAGTCCCTTGGTGGTTAAAAATTCGAGGGTTAAAACAGTATAGAACTAATTACACAGGTGACAAATAGCCGCCAGCCAAGCAGATTGTTTCATCTCCAGCACAGAAAAGTATGCTAACGTTAACTCAAACTCACATTCTCAAATGGACAGCACGCTACTCCTCCAGGTTTAAAGGCGCAAGGGGTTTCTTGAGAATCGCACGCTTTCGATGGACTGGGGACGACTGGAGTTGTTGAGCTAACAATGCCAGCCTACGAAAGAAAGGTTGGACAAATAACAATTATAAGAGGTAAGCATTTGAAGTAAAATGATCAACCGAAAAGAAGGAAAGAACACGAAAATTTGAGCAACTTACTGACGGTGTTGTCAAGAGACCTTCAGTCAACTCATCCCCTAGGCCTGCTTTCATCGAAGTACAACTTCCGTCAGCGTTGCAAGTACTGCCTTGTGGACAGCAAGTATCAGCACTGGAGCAACATACGCCCTGGTCTATATTAGAATAAAGTGCAGACCTACGTTTTCGACCGGGCAACACAAAAACTTTCCAATAGTTTTTTCACAACAAGTTCCAGAAGCGCATATATCCGAGCACTTAAAACCATCACTTCTAACCGGACTTAGATTCCAGTAAAGAACGGATAGTATGCAAATAATCAATCTCATTTTTAAGACAAGTCGCCAAAATATTTTCCCTAAGTGTGTAATAACGCAGTTATACACACCGAATTCAAAGTGGTGGTGAATGTACAAGTGATTTAAACAATCTTATTTGATTGATCGGCTAGCTGATAAAATATAAAATCTATTTAGAAATGATAAGCATGTAAAAAGTGGCTTCGCGTGCACAACCATTGTGAAAATTAGTGACCGAACACAAGGAACTGTGCAATTGAAACTTTATAACTCTGCATAAGCTGCCACGCGGGTTAAATTTTGAGCAACAAGGAGACTGATTTCAATCCAGACTTTACTCTGAAACAAACAGTCCACATACATAAAGTGAATCAAATTATTGAATCAATTAATTGGATCCTCCGTCCAGTTGCCTTCGACACCCTCATTGATCGACAAGGACAGTTCTCCAAATCGAGTAACCTGCCGGAAATCTTGGCTTGACCTACACAACCTACCAGTCCAATACAGGCTCTTACGGCTCGTCAGGATTTCTGAGAAGAAATATTGTCAGCAACTTCAACTAGCAGACACATTGAAGAACGTTCCGATGCCTTTCATTAATTTGCAAAAAGGCGGAATATATCATTTGTAAACTGCTTGCATATGACGGCTTGTAGTGTAACTTACATCTGGTAACTCGTTAATTTGTAAGCCAACACATAAGAATTCCAAAAGTCCTGACGCAAGCCGGGATGTAGCCCACGACCACTAGTGTTTTGGCCACGCTCGCTAACCACTCGGACATCTCATCATGGTGGGACGCTCTTATAAATTGATAGTAACGCTATTGTGGGCGATCTCATATGCGGTGGCTGTTAGAAGCTGTCCATGAAGCTAAACCAGATCGATAACGAGATATGACAAAGGTCAACTGTGTAAAAAGACAAATTTAATGCAGTAAATGTCACACAGGTGTTTGCTGAGTGATTTACTGGAAGCAAAACTATTTAATCCCGGACAACTGGCAACCCCAACAACTTCGACAGCTGCTCCGACTACCGAGCAACAGGTAGCAATGGCGCAGGACAAAAACAGTCCGAATAAATACAAAAAACTTCAAAAAACTTAAATCTTACATCAAGAAGGAAAAAGATAATTAACAACTGACTTCGATTGATGCCTAAAAAACCTCGAACAAGGGTGTCTTCAATCATTGCATCGTCCGCCACAGCAAATACTGCAATCCACGCACCAAGCACAAGCAGTAGTATTGATTCCCAAACCGAAACCACCACCTGCGATTTCAAATTGTCCGAGCCTTGGATTTCACCGAAATCAAAAGAAACCGGAACAAAGCCAATATATAGCCAGCAGCATCCGCTCCGTGCTCACCAGTGCGCATTGCGAAAGCTTCCCATCAGGTAGTGGACGACAGCATCGTAGGCACAAATATGCCACTGACAGGAAAATAGGCATCATAATACAGGGACTACTCAAATCAACAGCTCTAACTCCCATAGACTGATATTCCTAAGACATGAAATACTTTCGTAAACCTGGGAACAAAATGCTGGAACCCAATACGTCAAATGAATTGGAAAGTGCTTTCCCCCTTGGAAAACGGCTAGAAAACCAATCTGAATAAATGCGCCCTAGACCTCTTAAACTTATCTTCACCAGTAGCCAGGAAGGCAAAGCATACCCCAGCCGCGACATGAGAATATCCCCAAGTCCTTTAAAAATAATTTTGGAAAATGAAACCCAGGCAGCACTTCTGTTAGAAGGAAGAAGGACCTTACGGGAATCGCACAAACAAGTCTTTTTTCAGCCGGACTACGAGCCGAGGAAACGGCTGAAAATGAGGGAACTGCGGAAAGAATTGATGGAGAGAATTGTCAGAGGAGAGAAACGGCTGAAAATCAAAGATGGTCAAATAGTCCAGATAAATGTGTCCTTCCTGTGGCTTAAACCTGTAACAATGAAGGCTGGGTCTCCCCGACGAATCGATCATTGAAAGTCGTCTCCGCAAAAGTAAAAAACATGTTCGACAAGCTGGATGAACTTAGAAACGTTTTTGACGAAATTAAACCAGACGTTATGGCTTTCACTGAAACGTGGCTTACTGCAAAAATAACTGATTCCGAAATATCACTCAGAGGATATCAGCACTTCAGGAGAGACAGACCAAGTCGAGGAGGAGGAGTCATAATTTATGTCACTCGCAAGCTGACCGCAATGACTGACATGCATATTCCATTACGCGATGTGGAAGTCTTAAGCATTTATATATCGGCTAAGTATTCCAGACCACTGAAGATATCGGTTGTGTACCGTTCGCCTTATCAGCCTTCCAATCAGGATCTCATTCTCATAACGGAACTCTACAAAGCCAGCGAGAAGAAAGATGTCCTCATTGTTGGGGATTTTAACGCTCCTGATATTGACGGGAAAACATGGACTGCGCAGGGAATGCCAGATAACTTCAACCACAAACTACTACAATGGGCAACAGTCAAACTTCTCTCTTAGTACGTCACCTTTGGAACACGGACGAGATAAGGACAACAGTCAAACTGTCTTGACCTAATTTTTACCCGAGATGAGGAAAATGTGCTAGACCTACAGGATCAAACGCCATTAGGGTCAAGTGATCACATTACGCTGTGTTTCGAGTACTCACTGTTTTCAAAACCAAATTTACCCGATACTTGGGTACGAAACATTTGGAAGGGAGACTTCTCAATTATGAGAAGACAACTGCCAGAGATATCCTGGGAAACAGAACTACATGGTGAAACCAATAAAGATTGGATGACATTGAGTTCGTTATTGAAAAGGATTGTGTACCTCAACTGTCCTCTCAGTAGAAAGAAAACCACAAACCGCCCAAAGTGGATAAACTCAAACTATCAGGCCTCTTTCAAAAAAAGAAATCGCTTCTGGAGGCGTTATAGACAAACCGGCTCCGATGCTCACTTACGGGAATATAAGCAGAAACGCAACGTTTGTAAATGTGAGGCTGATAAGCTGCGGAGAAAGTTTGAACTAAACATACTGCAAAAATCTTTGGAACACCCAAAATGCTATATGGCTACATACGGAGTACAAAGAGAATTCAGAAAATGATTCCTGCCCTTAGGTCTGCAGACGGAAAACTGGAGACCGACGGCCAGGTTAAAGCATCCCTTCTTTCCAAATTCTTCCAGACCGTCTTCACCAGAGAGCCTAATAATTTTGCTGCTATTCAACCAGTTTGTCAACCAATTTGAACCCCCCCTTTCCCTTACTCCTCCACCTTCTCCTCATCCACAACAGAGGACCTAGACCTAGACTTTTCACCGACCGTAGTTAAAACCGAATTACACCGTATAAAGCCAGCCAAGTCGCCTTGGTCGGATAGAATTCCTGCATTAGCACTTAGAGAACTTGCTAACGAACTGTGTGTACCACTGTCCATCATATTCCAAAAGTCCTTTGAAGAAAGCAAACTCCCGGGAGAATGGAAGTGCGCATTCATCGCCCTGATCCGAGTAGTCCTAAAAGATAACTACTCTTTACTCGATGGTAGTGTCTATCACCCACCCAATGCCAGCGAGGATTACGATCTTTGTCTCTCGCTGGCATTTCACGCTGCAGCTGACTTAAATCTGAAGTACTGCTTGATTGCAGGTGACTTCAATCTTCCTGAAGTTCACTGGTTTCCAACTTCCGGTCCTGCAAAGTTCGAAGACCTACTTGAGGCCATAGATATAGGCATGTGGGACCAGGTAGTTGATTTTCCTACCCGAGGATCAAACATACTTGATCTTATTTTTTGTAGAGGTTGTCAGCCATCGTCAGTGTCACCTTTAGATCCACTTGTGAATTCTGATCATACTATAGTTCTTTCTACACTAGAGCTAGAGGCTGCTGAACCGTTTTCCACAAAATATAGCTTTTTTCGTGATTTCAGATCAGCAAATATGAGGGAATTGCTAACACACCTAAATTCCCACGACTGGACTAACTTCTTTGTATGTTCGGATGTGAATGTTTGTACTGATACTTTTTACAAAAGTTCTAGGTCCACTCATTTCTCGTTTTGTTCCCCGTAAAAAAATAATTAATGTCAAGGATGAAGTCTACCTCCCTTTATCATTCCGCCGTAGACTGCGTAGACTCTCCCGTCGTTTTCATCTACAAAACGACACCTCCGTCCTGCCCGTGATCCAGAAAATCTTTGAAGAGGCTAAGAGGCTGTCTGACGAAAAACGACAAGCCGATGAGATTACCTTTGCCGAAAACCCTTCGTTAAATGTTGCAAAGCTTTTTTCGCGCACACTAAAAACGCAGAGAAAAACGCAGCACCCCGTACTTCGAGATGCTTTAGGAAACCCAATAGCTGACGCTAAGTTGACTGCTGATAGCTTCAATGCTTTCTTGTCTAGAACGTTTAGTGAACATTCCGTCGCGCCCTTTCCTAACGTCCGGGTTTGGACCGGTAACGTCCTCAAAACAATAACTTTTACCCTCTGGGACGTGACCGTAGCCATTCGGCGTTTTCGTCAATCTTACAGTTCAGGACCAGATGGCGTCCCGGTTAGCATTCTAAAGGCGGATGCAAACGATATATTTCCGTCCCTTCTGTATAAGATATTTAATCTTGCTCTTGAAAGTGAAACTTTCCCTACTTTATGGAAGGAATCGCACATATTGCCTATTCCGAAACACGGCCGACCTACGTCATTTGACGACTTTAAACCAATAAATACACTACCAGCAGTCTCGAAGATCTTCGAGTCCTTGATCAAAGAAAAGATGATGTGTCACCTAAGAGAAAATAACCTACTTAATGCGGCTCAGCATGGTTTTCTCGAAAAAGGTCTTGTGACACTTGCCAGCTCTCTTTCTTTGATCATGTGCTACAATCTAGAGACAGCGGTTTTGCAATTTACACCGTTTACTTCGATTTCACTAAGGCTTTTGATCGTGTTGACCATGATCTCCTACTGCTGAAACTTGCCTCCTTCGGCATAGGTAACAAGCTTCTGAACTTAATATTTTCCTATTTGAATGCTCGCGCACAACGGGTTAAATTTTCTGATGTTATCTCCAACCCCACACATGTGAGGAGCGGAGTTATTCAGGGCAGCGTGCTCGGCCCGCTTCTATTTTGCCTCTTTGTCAACGATGTTCCTGATTGTTTTCAGTATGGTAGGCCCTTTATGTACGCTGACGATTTAAAAGTTGCCTATCGATATAAACCGGTTGATCGCAACATCGTGCTTGAGCTTTTAAAAACGGATCTTCAGGCCTTTGTTCAGTGGTGTCGCACATGGCGCCTCTCACTTTCTTGGCAAAAGTGCTCCGTGATGGTTATTGGCGACAACCATCAGCCCCACCTAAGCATAGGCGGTCACGATCTTAACTTGCCCCGACTTATAAAGGATCTGGGCATATCATACTCTAGTAGTCTTAATCTGTCAGAGCACTGCGCCCTGATTGTCTCGAAAGCACGCCAAACTACTGGGTTTATTCTCAGAAATTTCAAAACCGTCAAAATTAGAATCAGCCTCTATAAAATGTATGTCAGGCCTAGTCTGGAATATTGCTCGTTTCTATTAAGTCTTCAGCACGCTAGTGAACGAAAGAAGATAGAATCAGTCCAGCACTTCTTTACAAAAAGAGTTTTCTATTCAGATCACCGAAACCTGTCCTATCACCAACGAGATGCATTTTTATTTCTTCCTTTGGCACGCACAGGTAGATACTGACAGTTTTTTTCGGTAAACGCTATAGCGATCTGGAATAAGCTACCTAGAAGTATCAAAATGCAGCAAAGCTATCCCTTGTTTCCGCGAACTGTCACTAGTTTTCTACATTCATGAAACCTTCCAAAACGTTTGGGTGCTGACTCTGTTGAAGCTCTCTTCGGCTCTGATGGCGTTTTCGGACTCTAAATCCTGTGCCGGACTTAATACTGAGGGCAATATTGCTGGCTCTGCAGACCTCAATCGGCTTATTTCTCAGTCGACAGCAAACAGCCGCTCGCCGACATACCTGCTGGTGCAGAATACCGGATCCACAACACTGAATGGATCATTTCTTCACCAGGCACTTGTGTTAGCGCGTCCCTGTCCGAAACTTTAATTACTCAATAAGCTGCAGTATTTTTGCTGAAAACACCTGAAACCACGATCAGGAGTTTTTTTCACTGTCAGCTTGATCCTCTACGGTATATATTTTTTTGACCTTGCCTGTAAACTGGCAATAAATAAATAAAATAAAATAAAAATAAACAGGCAGTTAAAGAAGAATAAAAAATGGAAGGTATTCAGGGAAACAGAGCCAGCAGAGCATCTCAAGGAATTTCAACATCAAAAAAATGAATCGTCCGGCAAGAACAATTCAACAGGCTAAATATTAACCAAAAGTTTTATTTCATTATATCAATAGTCAATTGAAAAGCAAGGACACAGTCGCAGTACTTATGGATGGGAATGGTGTTGAAGTCATGGAAAATTGCGATAAAGCTGAGCAAAAGGTCGGTTATTTGCCTCGGTATTCACTAAAGAACCGGAACTTCAGCTTGACCACGTCAACAGTGCTGTTATAGAGGCCGGTCCAGTGCTTGAATATATACTCTTCCCGGAACCCCTCATGGAACGAGAACTGCAAAATTTCAAAGAAGCCAAGTCATCTGGTCCGGACGATTTACTGGTAAAGTTCTTGAAATAACTGGCTGGCCAACTCTCCATACCACAAGCGCATATATTCAATTTGTCATTTGAATCAGGGAAAATGCCGTACAAATGGAAGGTTGCAAATATATACCCCATATACAAGAGTGGGGCTTGATCTACTGTTAACATTTTTGGCCTGTTAGCTTACCTCTATTTGCTGTAAAATATTGGAATCAAAAATTAAGGTGACCATGAAGTTCCTTGAGGAAAACCGATTTCTCTCAGAGCTCACGCATGGCTTCAGAAAGAATTGCCCTGTCTTTCTAGTTTATTACTCTCCACAGAGCAGTGAGCTCACGCATTGGACGAAGATGGTAGGGTTGACGTCATCTACATTCATTTCAAGTTGGTTGGCATTGTTCCACACAAACATCTTATCTAAAACTTATCTGAAATTGGAATAAGATGTATGCTGCTGACAAGTATCGAGGACTGTCTTACAGGAAGATTTCAAACTGTGCATCGATACCTCGAAGTGAACACCTACTCTGATTCTAAGTGGTGTCCCCCAATGCTCCGTCTTAGGGCCATTACTCTTTATAGTGTACATCAACGACTGTGTCAACGACCAGGGTTGCAGCGCCGTCATGATTGCAGACGATGTTAAATTATGGAGGGTCATCCGATCTGATTCCGGTAGGCACGTACTTCAAGAGGATCTCAACCTTCTTAGAAACTGGTCTGCTCGTTGGCTCTTAAATTGTAACGTTGGGAAGTGTGTGGTCCTAAGATTACATACCAGAATGATCAATGAGTAGGATTATTCCTACAAATATCTTCTCGATGGGCAGTACCTTTTAATTGTTGAAGAACAGAAGAATCTCGGTGTTCTAATAAACTCCTCACTCAAACCATCTTCACAGTGTTAAAAGGCAGCTAAACGCGATACACAGGTCTTATTTGCGCTCAGACGTGGATTTGTGCAGAATGATAAGGAACTCTTCCAAAAAACCTACGGGGCATTTGTTTAATCTTACTTGGAATATGCCCTCCAGGACTGGCGTCCGTGGTTTGAGAAGGATTATCTACAGCTGGAACGAGTGCAGGCGAGTGCTACGAAGATGGTCAAAAATCTTAGTACTCTGCCTTACGAAGCCAGACTGGCTTAACTTGATTTGTTTCCTCTCAATTACAGGCAACTACGCAGTGACATTATCCAAACCTACCGGATTGTCAAAGGCCGCGAGTGTGCCCTAGAATTTGCTGACTTATTCGAATTGGCTGGGACGGAAAATCTGCGGGGTCGTCCCTTTAAAGTGCAGAGGAGGTTGGTCCACACGGACGTCCGTCGTAACGCCTTATCACAGTGGATCGTTGGAGCATTGAACGGACTCCCTGACAAGGTGGACCTTTCAGATCCTCTTGACTCATTTAAATACAAACTAGATACTCATTTTCTGAGAAAATATTGAGCATATAATGAAGATTGTGTCAGTAGAGGCAGCTTGCGCCTGGCCCACACATATCGATGACCCTAAACTTCCATTTGTTCAATTTATTACAGTAAACGGTTATTCTTTTGACATTTTTGCATGTGAATAGGGAGCTCAAGGGCAAAAGCCTACTTTCCTAAATGAAGTGATTTAAAGTGGAATTAATGGTTTTCAAAACAAATTATGCAAACATTTAACTTCGGAAGATATACATAAATAAAAAATAAATAAATTGTATATTTAAGGCCCAGAGAGCCCCGTCATTTCACACTTAGTATCGCGGTATAAAAAAATACAAAGTGTATAATTGCTGCACTATGTGAGCAGCCAACTTAACAAGAGAAATGGAAAATATGGTAGGCATGTCCGATCCAGAACGATTTGCCATTTATAAAACAATAGTCAACGATCTTTAACTCCTACGGTTAAATCGGAGGGAGAGTTCGGCGAGCCGCCAATTTAAAAAATAAGAGAAAAAAACTGCTTAGCTAAAAAATTCATAGCTAGATGCAATGGGATAGTACTGTGATGTTGCTGAAAACGTTTGAGGGTTAGGAATGCTCCTTGTCGTGTGAGAGATAATTTAGCAGTCAGAGCTACTGTTTGTAACCAACAGTGGAGGTGAGAGAGGACGAACTCATCGTGGACACCAGGGTCAAAACGAAGAGGGGACAGAAGAGGTCATGAGATCATCATCGAGATGCGACCTTGCCGACTGCATAGTCCACCAATCAAAGAGGCAAAACCATCAGAACCCGCCTTGATCATCAACTGAACCTGGAGACCATCGTCGGGGTGGCGAAATCGGAGGAAAGTATCAAGGTTGTCAAGAGTTGGCAATGCTAGTTTAAAAGGGGGGGCGAAAAAGTGAATGAAAAGATTGAATCTGCAGAGGATGATGAAAATATAATAAGAGACCAATATAATATCAAGGGAGCTGCCTCAAATACCAGGAGGACCCTTTTCAAAATCCAAAAGCCGCGAGTTTGGGAAGGAAAAAGAGAATAAGGACTTTATATCTTCCGAAGTTAAATGTTTGCGTAATTTTTTTGAATATAGCTTATGTCGACAACAACCTAATTTGCAGTGGAAGATTATTCCAGTTGAAAGCATATTTGGAGGCAAAAACTGAGAACGATTAGTTGTGGAGCTAAAGGGTGGTGAAATGATCATGGAGGAATTACGAGTGGCATAGGGTCGATCTACCGGAGCGAGAGCGTTATTTTGTGGGAGATTTGGACTAGATTTAACGCGAAACAGGAAGCAGAGACTGGCTTCGAGTATTCTAACCCAGAGAAATTTAATGTTTGCTAACTGGCATCTATCCGTATAAGAGATACTGGATCCAGGAAGAGAAAATAGTTTTCGAGTAAAAACCCTCTGAACTTTTTCAATTTTACTGTGGTCAGAGGCGTTCGTCAGCCCAAAGAGGGGACAGCAGTATACTAGGATATGAAGAACAAACATGCGGTACAGGTTTAACCTTATTTCCGGAAGGAAGAAAGTATGCGATATAAAACCACATATCTGTGCAGCCTTTGCAGAAATTCAATCTGCATGAGGCGATAATGCTAGCTTATTCGTGTAACTTAGACCTAAGTCTTTTATGGTTGATCGTTCTAAAAGTGTACAATTTTGAAATACGAGGGGTCCAGGAAGCTTGGCGGGGCCAAAACACATGAAACTACTCTTGGATGAAGAAAACCTTATCTGCCAAGTACAGCTCCAACGTGAGAGCATAAGTAGATCAGTGTTGATTTTATCAACGCAACTGTTGGCAGTGTCTTTAGAAAATGAATAAATGCACTTGAGATCGTCAGCGTAAACGAAATGTTGTGAATTTGTGAGTAAAGCTGAAATTTCGTTTATGTACATAATAAAGAGAAGGGGAACTAGAACCGTGCCTTGAAAAACGCCACTCGTGATCGGTTGAGGCGTCGAGTAGCTATTACCTACAAAGACCTTCTGGCTGCGGTTAGACAAGTAGGAACCAATGAAGTCACGGAGAGGAGGCCGGATGCCGAAGGCTTCCAGTTTCACCAGAAGACATATGTGCGGTACCTTGTCAAAGGCTTTGCTCAGGTCAAAGTAGATCACAACCACTGACTATTGCTCATTACGAAGGGAAGTGCTGATGTTAAGAAAAGCTAAGTGATACACTTCGCATGATCTCCCAGGTAGAAAACCATATTCCGAGTCACTTATGAGCTTATTTTCTAAGCAAAAGTCGAGAATTTGATAAAAAATAATTTTTTCAAGAAGTTTTGCTAGAGTGGGGGTTTTGTGAACGCCTTGATAATTATTTACGTCCGAACGAGGTCCCGACTTGAAGACAGGAAGAATAATAGATGTCTTCCATGAGTCAGGAAAGAATCCGTTTAAAAGATAAACTGAGAATACATGGCTAAGCCATCGGGGAAAGCTCGGCACTCTCTTAATAACTGAGTTTGGAATACCGTTAGTCCCCGAAGAATGTGAGTTTTTCCAATGCATTATTTGCTATCGAATTAGTTATATGGAGAAATCAATATTTCTGATAACATTAAATTAGGATGCCTGAAACGTCGGAACCGGTTCAGATTCCATCGTAAGATGATTTTCAAAGAATGCACTAAACAATTCTGTCTTTTCAAAGTCTTCGAGAACGAAGTTCTTAGTTTCATTAAGTAATGAAGGTATATCATAACCTCGTTTAGAGCAGGATCGACGGCGGAACAGTTGCGCAACAGATTTTGCAGAGTTTGGCTCACTGAGGGCGCATGATTCCCTCTATCTGTCCCGTGCAAGCCGAATCTTAGAGACTTATTTAAAAATCTCTGCAATCCTTAGATGTACAGATAACGAACTAGTATAATGCTAGTTTAATTACTTCCTCAATTTCTTTAGTCTTGGCAAAAGAAAGTGGGGGACGGTGGATTCCGAAGTGTGTGGCTTGACAATTTTGGTTGGCACGAATTCCAGGATGTTATTCGAAACGACTGACATGAAGTCAGAAAGACTTGCTGAATCGTTCATGGAGGAGAGATGCTGCCAATCCAATGAGTCCGAAAAGTTGTTAATTAAGCTCATATCTGCGAGGTCAAAAGCATCATAGGTATGAACGGCGCTAGCCTTTTTCGATGAGACAATTGGAAAGCAACAGTGAATTAATGTATGGTCACTTTGGAAGAGGCCGTGCTTAAAATCAACGAAGAGGGGAGCAATGTCATTTGTGAAAATCAGGTCTAAAAAATGCTTGTCTCTCGTTGAAGAACGGACAAGCTGTGACCAATTAGAAAAATTAATGGTTTCTAGGAGAGGCTGAGATCTGGGTGGACAAAAGTTTGAAATCCATTCAATTTCAGGAAAATTAAAATCCCCAGCGTTTATTTTAATGCTAAAATTGGACTCCGAAACCAATTTAAAAATTTCACAAAGTTTTGCATCATCATCGGATGATGAATTAGGCGGGTAGTAAATACATCCGGGAATAGCTTTTTGCCAGGGTGACAAGATAATGGATGCGAAGCAGTAATTACCAGAGAATAACGTAACGTCTAGGTCAAACGGGAAGTGCTTAAATGAAGCTTTAATATAGAGAGAAGACAACAACCACCATGCTTACTAGTGTGGTTTTGACGGTAGAGATTGTACTGGTCTATGACAAGCAAAGAGTTGGAAATTAATGGATGGGTCCAAGATTAAGTTACACATAAAACATCAGGCATTTACTCGAAAGAAATGGCTCTCAGTTGGGCCATCTTATTTATAAGAGATCTAGCATTAAGTAATATGATATCTAGGGTAGTTCGAGTATCCAAACAAGGGTTATTGTTATTAATTAAAAAAATTTGGAGTTGGGTAATAAAGAGGGAAGTTATTGTAGCTTGGAGGGTTAATGCCAACTGTGCCATAACGATTGGTATATGGAACGTCATAAAAAAAGGCTGAGAGGGATATAAAAAAGGTGTAGGAATAAAACTTTCCGGTATTGAACCACCATAGGGGTTACGACCAGGATATGCCTGTTGGTAGTTAAAATGGAATGACGGGAAGTAAGATGGAATAAAGGGGCTGGTGGGAGAGGGCAAGCAGCTATAAGAATTAAATGCTGGAAAGTCAGGTTTTGTATATCGGTTAACATGGTTAGGGTTATTTGCCTGTTGGAGAGGTTTGCTTTGTTTTGGAGAGGGCAGTATGCGATTACTGAGACCTGCGCTATCTTGCTTTTGGGTCTGGGTTAGATTTACATCCTTCGGAAAACCTGCCTTAGGTGATATAATTGAGGGTATAAGATGACCCGCGGGGTTATGAGACAAGCTAGCTTGTGGAGGGTAAAATAAGTTAAATTTAGATGATTGCGGATTTTGTATTTGAGAAACGTTATTTATGCGATGTGATTCTGGAAATTTCCCGGAGAGGCCTGAAGAATCGCGTTTAAGAGGGGAAGCTTGCAGTCTTAGTGCTTGAAACGGGTAAGACGGGGTCACAGACATTACAGGCGGGCTGAAAGCACCGGAAATTGAAGTATTCGGCCTCAGGGGAGACGAAGTAGAAGGTTGAGTGGAGGGGCTGACCGAACAAGACATCTGAGGAGATGAATTAGCTGGTGCATTGACGTTAGTTGAAATACGACCAGACTTATGAATATTCGGTTGAGAAATTGATGATAAGAAGGACCGATTTCTTGGCTCCATTGGTGTAAGATCTCGACAAAGGAAACATTTTGTCATTTCCAAATAGCGAGAAGTGCGACCTCGTTGAGCAAAGATTGAGTCCACCTCAACTGTTGAAAACAATTTAACTAGTATAGGAGGATTCTTGCTACGCGAAGAGAGGCGTGTTGCTTCCACTTTATTGTAGTTGAAACCACCCGAGTACAAAAAGTCCATAGCAACGTCAACTGGCCGTCTGTGTATGGGAGCATTTTTAGGAGAAAATTGTGATTACGTTTCTGTCTGTCAAAAGCCTCGCTGGTGAACAAGGGAACAAGCGAATCGAGACGCCTGCAATCCTGAGAGGGAACATCAGATATGTTACCATCGAACAGGTTGCCGATTATAGCCGAAATGGATCCAACCTTCATCATGAAGTCGTTGCAGTTCTGTAAAGCAGACAGATCTAGCTGTTAAGCTTTAACTATGAGTTGTACATTTGAGTCAATTTTGAAACTGCTAGGTATATTCAAGCATCGTTTTGATCCCGTGGCATGTAGTTTACAACGAATTGAGCTTGTTTGTTTCATCTTTCGTCGAACATTTGAGTAAGATCTACGCAGGATACGCATGGTAAAATAAATTTATGAAATTTCAACCTAAATTCTATGTTTGCGCTTTATAATTAGCGCTTTAATTAAAGTAAAGTACTTAGTTTCCGTTTCCTTCCCGAACTCGCAACTTTTGCACTTTGGAAAGTGTCCTCCTGGTTTTTGAGGTGGTTCCCTTGATATTGCATTGGTTTCTTAATATGTTTTCATTATCTTCTGCAGAGTCCAGCTTCACAGTCACTTTTTCGCCTCCTCCTTTTCAACTTTTTTCACCAAATCTTGACAAAATTTATACTTTCCTCTGATTTTGCAAGCCTGGATCTGTTGATGATCATGACGGGTTCTGATGTTTTCGCCACCTTGTCGGCAAGGGCGGATCTTGGTGATGATATCATGACCTCTACTTTCCCCTTTTCATTTCAACCTGGTTAGCTACGATGAGTTCCTCCTCTCTCACCTCACTGGTTATATTATAAACAGTAACTCTGGCTGTTATATTATCTGTCACCCGACAAGGAGCTTCCGAACCTCCATGCGTTGTGGCTCGCTGAACTCTGCCCCCCGTATGAGTTTTTTCACTGCTTCTTTCCTAATTCAACATATAGTCCAAATATTGTTGACTTTTGTTTTAAAAATGACGAATAATTGTTAATCGGATGTGCCTACCCCACTACTTATATCTGCTGTTCGTATGGCTGTTCACTCAGAGCAGCAATTATCCACTTTGTATTTATTTAAACCACGATATCAAGTTTGTAATGAAGGGCCGCCTGAGCCTTAAATATACAATTTGTTTATTTATTTATTGTGTTGAGCATTGAAGTTGCGGCTTGAGCCGCCCTTTTATAGTGAAAGGAAGGCTTTAGGTTGTCAGTCATCCAAATGCCGAGCTCTTTCTGTGCTTCTGCTTCTCAGAGTGACATTCCATTCGCGCAAAGTCGCGTATTATTGACCGGATTTCGATTACTCAGACGCAGCAGGGTACACATGGTTGAGTAAAAGGACAGGAGCCATCTGCGGGACCATACGTCCAGTCGACGAAGCTTTTATTCGAAGTCAGCTTCCTCGGCACCATTATGTGTGTTTTTCCATATTTTAATATCATCAGCAACCATAGCATTATCACTGTCCAACTCCTGTACGCAATCATAAACGAACATGGGAAAGAAGATCAGTCCCATAACCGAATCTTGTGAGACTAAATTCTCCATGACTGTGTGCCTGTATTGATCTCCCCAAACAAAGATAACTTGAGAGCATTCAATGAAGAAATTATCGATCCACTTAAGAATTTTTCCACTGATACCCAGCAATCTCAACTTTTACAGGAGCCAATGGTGGGGAACACAATCAAAGACCTTCCGGAAAGCAATGTAAGCCACATGCACCATGTCTTTTGCGTTAAGCATACCCTTTAACTTATAAATAAATAAATTTAATATTAAAGGTCCAGAGGGCCACATAATTAAAAACTTAGTATCGCGGTATAAATAAATAAAAAGTGGATAATTGCTACAATATGTGAACAGCTATATGAACAGCAGAAATGTGTAGTATGGTAGGCACATCTGATTCAGAACGACTAGCCATTTTTGAAACAAAAGTAAACAATCTTTGAAATATACGGTGAACTAGGAAAGAAGCAGAGAAAAAAACTCCCACGGTTAAATTGGGGGTGGAGTTAGACGAATCACCAAATTAAAAAAAACTAGGAGAAAAAACTGCTTCACTAAACTAATTAATAGCTAGTTGATGGGATTGGTACGATGCAATGGGAAAGTACTGTAAAGTTGCTGACAACGTATGAGGGCTCGGAACACTCCTTGTCGGGTGAGAGATACTATAAACGCCAGACCTACAGTTTAAAACCACCAGGGAGGTGAGAGAGGATGAACTCATCGTATAAAACAGGGTTGAAACGATGAGGGGATAGTAGAGGTCACGAGATCATCACTGAGATGTGAACTTGCTGATTGTATAGTCCACCAACAAGCTGGCAAAAAACATCACAACCCACCACGATAATCAAAAGATCCCAGAGACCATCGTCAGAGTTGCAAAATCAGAGTAAAGTATCAAGGTTGTCAAGAGTTT
Organism: Schistocephalus solidus; assembly: GCA_017591395.1. Classification (NCBI taxonomy): domain Eukaryota; kingdom Metazoa; phylum Platyhelminthes; class Cestoda; order Diphyllobothriidea; family Diphyllobothriidae; genus Schistocephalus; species Schistocephalus solidus. Next base: position 51,164 of record WEDG01001832.1, read on the forward strand.
GTAATGCTAGTTTAAAAGGAGAGGGTGAAAAAGTAAATGCGAAGATTGACTCTGCAGAGGATAATGAAAACATATTAAGAAAACAATGAAATGTAAGGTAACTGCGTCAAATACCAGGACGCCCCTTTTCAAAATCCAAAAGTTGCGAGCTAGGGAAGGAAACAGACATTAAACACTTTATATCTTCCGAAGTTAAATTTTTGCGGATTTCGGTTTAAAACAGCTTATGTGGACGACAACTTAATTGGGAGTGGACGATTATTCTATTGTTCCTTTGAACTTTGTATGCTTGAAATGTTGCAGTTTCGTTTGTGTCACAATACTTCATCCAGAGACTTCCTTTCTTGTTTATCTTTGTTTTTACATCTCGTGTGAGCTACTGTGGTCGGTTTGATATCCTTAGCTTTGATATTGGACAATGGCACTTAAGTGGATGAAACAACCACCCCTTAAGTAAAGTCCTTTCTTCCTTGACGTTCCCGAAGAAGAGAAGATCCCAGTCCATTCGGATGTCTGAAATCTCATGTGGCAAAAGTTTCCTTGCCAAATTATTGGCCTTGTTTCATTTCTTGCAGGTAGAACGGCATATAAACTGTACTCAATTCAAACTTCCTTCACAACTTAGTAGCCTCACTTTTACAAATGTTGCGTTGCTTCTAATATTCCCTAAAGTGCTCATCGAAGGGAATAATTGGGCCAAATAATGTGCGAGAACCCTAATAAAGAACAGAATCTTTCTTCTATTACTGATGAAGTCCTGAAAGTGTACTAGCTATTAATCCGTCCAGTTCTATGCATGAAATAAGTTGCGTATGCAGCTTTGCCTCCTGACGTACATGAATGATGCAAGTTGTCAAATTTTTGCGCTTTCCTGCCAAAGGTTATTAAAGGAGCGTGTGAAAACTATAGCATTGAATATCCATGAATATACTCATGGATATTCAATACCTTGGCAAACCCGAACAAACAAGCTTAACCTGTTTTAGTCCACGTTTAACAAGTAGACGTTGTCAAATTTCACTATTGCTCGTGTAGCCCTGTTAGTCACAATCTGTGCTTCGTCGGTGCTATGGACAAAAAAAAGAAAAAAAACTAAGGGTAGTGATGTTTACGAGGATCCCTTAAAACCGTCTGCGTTTGAAATTGAAGTTGCGAATTATTTGCATAACAATTTACCAACAGTGGATGGCAAACTTTCTGGATGTCGTGATTGCATATTTTACGCGGCAGATGCAGTTGAACTCCTCATAAAATCACAGTGGTCTAAGTTCAAATTAAGAAATAAATCCACCGAGCATGCACAATTTTCTTCTGAGGAGTCTGCAGTCCACTTTATGACAAAATTGCTGGAGAAAAACATGATAAGCAGGTACGCTTTCCACTTGGATTTTCATGTTCACGTTTAGGGCCATCAAGGCGAAGAAAAAAGTCGTAAACAAACGTAAGGAGCTGGAAAAAAGAAAATTAAAAACATCAAAGGGCACTGATTCTAAGGTTTCGAAAAGTGAGAAGTCCCAGGTTTGTCATACCTAATTTATTCCAGGATTATTACCGATAATGTAGGTTTTTTGAACTTTACCGGCTTCCATGTATTTATGAAGTTGAATTTGCTAGTAGTTTATTCTTGCCTGAAAATTAAGAAATAAGGATGGGAATTGTTTTCAAAATCGCACCATTTAACAGGTTAATGTACCTCAAATATGCCTTCAGCAGCTGATTTTTGCGTCAGTTGGCAAGCCGTCACATCGTTACTCCCCCAAGACCCGGGAGCCCCAGAAATTTCAGCATACACTTTGAATTGTATCCTCAGTTCCGCCCGTGAGACGGCTGAGCCGTACGAAAAACTTTGTTGACGAAAAAATCGATATTCCTGAGGCTGCCCGAACGAAAGATGGAGGGGAGGGCAGGGCAGACTGAGCCGAATCGTTAGCGGCGCCCCGTCCACTTCATTCCATCGACATAGAGGATAGTGCAATGACAGAGATAAGGAACGCATGGTGAGAAAAATACGGCTAAAACCATTATACGTACTTCTCCCCCGTCGAAGGTACATTGTAGGCACGCGGTATCCGACAGTTTTCCTAATTTTTGCTATTGGGGTACAGACGCACGTATGATGCCTGTAGTTTTTGCGAAAACATTAGGCTACCGGCACTCGTTTCCATATGTGGACATTGGTATATAAACATTTCAGTTTATTTGTGTGTTTTAAGCCGGCTAGGTCGCTGCCCTTATCATTTGAGGCAGCTAAACCAACATTTATACAGGATGTATCCATATTCAAGAGGCTTTGCATATTTCCACATTAGAACTGGATTTTGTGTAGATTGTTTCATTGGATGAGTTGCCCGACCGTGAGACTTTTGTCAGAATGACGGGCGTCCATCACAGAAGGGGTTTCTGTACTCGAACAATCACGCCGTTCCTTATTACCAGTGTCTTCTCTCCCTGTTCTTTCAAGTTCTCCAATTCCACTTTTGAGAGCCCTCCATTTCATTCCATCTTGTACGGAGTAGTCCGGTGAAAAAAATACCTCTGTGACCGGGGACTCCCCCTGATTTTCGCTCGATTAGAAGGTCTCTCTGAAGTTTGTTTTTCAAAATTACCAAAATTAGTATACATACATAACTAGTCAGACTTTAAAGGTTGTATGACTATATTCAATTCTAGGTTGGCAAGCGGCCAGTGGGTTAGAAGGTTGATGTGAGTAAACATAAGCGATTAATTTGATATAAAAATTCGCAAAATGGCACTTCAATATAGCAAGTAGTATTGTAACAATAAGGAATCGTTTCACCTAGGACAATATTAAATTGTTAAGGGCGTATGGTAGTGGACACTGCTATACCAAACCATTTTCTTCTTAAAGGCCCCGACGGAAGCAGAAATAACAACATTCAGAGGCAGAGCATTCAGAGATTCGACCACTCTTTTAGAGAAGAAGAACTTCCGGATGTCCAGTCTGGCCTCAGTCGCACGTTGTTTGAATCAATGACCTCTCAATTTCGTGGTTGTTGCTAACTGAAAGAAATCTCCAGGTACGAGACAGCCGTCCTGGCCGCGCATGATACGGAATTATTGTATCAGGTCACATCGTAGCTGCCTGTAACTCAATGGAAAGAGATCGAGGTTAGATAACCGTGTTTCATAGGGTACGGAGTCCTGTCTAGTCACAAGTTTAGTTGCAAGCTTTTGCACCTTTCCCAGGATACTGAGGTCCTTAGTGCTCCAGGGTCTCCAGGCTTGGACAGCAAACGCCAGTTGCGGTCACACAAAGGTACGAAAGACTAAAACAAAGCAATCCTCATCAAAGCCAGAGAAAGTTCGCTCGAAAAGGTGCAGAACAGACATCAAGTGAATTGGTCACCAGTAATCACTCAGCTGCAAGATCTCGAGTTACAAACGGGCCCTCGTTTGAGTCGAAAACATAATGTAGTCATTAAAGGTGTCCCGGAGTCAGCTTCAAGTATTCCAAAGGAGCGAGTCAGACATGATTTGGATCTCCTTCAATTGTATGCAAAAACGATGCTAACGGACGGCGAGTCCATCCACATTCTCAAAGCATATAGAATAGGGAAAGCTCTGTCCGCACCCGAATCAAATTCTCGACCAAGACCTCTTAAAATCATCTTGGAAAACGAAGCACAGGCACAGCTCCTGCTACAGAGAAAAGCAACCCTACGGGGCCTGCATTCTGAAGTTTTTTTCAACCGGAATACGGACTGAAGGAGCGAATAAAAATGAGACAGTTAATAATAGAACTGGAAACACGAAGGACCAATGGCGAGGCGAATCCCCACATAAGAAACGGGCAAATTGTTCAAGTGAAAAGAGCATTTCTTTTGCCGAAGGCATTCACTCTGGCAGCCTAACTGTCCCTTCTCAGAAACTAAAAACGTGCGCGCTTAAATTATTCGTATTAAATGCCAGATCTCTGCTTAATAAGATGCCATTGCTCCAGACTCTGGTTTTCATCCACTGCCCCGACATTGTAATAGTTACAGAGACTTGGGCAACACCCTGCGTATCCAACTCTGAACTCAATATTCAAGGGTACGACTATATTCGTAACGATCGACACGAGGGCAGTGGCGGAGGAAGCTGCATCTATATAAAGCAGCCACTTACCTTTTTGCCATTGGATTATCGAAAATTTACCGCGGTAGAAGAAAGTTGTTGGCTCCGAGTAGTTCTAAAAGATAACTACTCTTTACTCGTCGGTTGTGTCTATCGTCCCCCAAACGCAAGCGGGGATTACGATCTCCGTCTCTCACAGCTTCAAGTATTCCAAATGAGCGAGTCAGACATGACTTGGATCTCCTTCAATTGTATGCAAAAACGATGCTAACGGACGGCGAGTCCATCCACATTCTCAAAGCATATAGAATAGGGAAAGCTCTGTCCGCACCCGAATCAAATTCTCGACCAAGACCTCTTAAAATCATTTTGGAAAACGAAGCACAGGCACAGCTCCTGCTACAGAGAAAAGCAACCCTACGGGGCCTGCATTCTGAAGTTTTTTTTCAACCGGAATACGGACTGAAGGAGCGAATAAAAATGAGACAGTTAATAATAGAACTGGAAACACGAAGGACCAATGGCGAGGCGCATCCCCAAATAAGAAACGGACAAATTGTTCAAGTGAAAAGAGCATTTCTTTTGCCGAAGGCATTCACTCTGGCAGCCTAACTGTCCCTTCTCAGAAACTAAAAACGTGCGCGCTTAAATTATTCGTATTAAATGCCAGATCTCTGCTTAATAAGATGCCATTGCTCCAGACTCTGGTTTTCATCCACTGCCCCGACATTGTAATAGTTACAGAGACTTGGGCAACACCCTGCGTATCCAACTCTGAACTCAATATTCAAGGGTACGACTATATTCGTAACGATCGACACGAGGGCAGTGGCGGAGGAAGCTGCATCTATATAAAGCAGCCACTTACCTTTTTGCCATTGGATTATCGACAATTTACCGCGGTAGAAGAAAGTTGTTGGCTCCGAGTAGTTCTAAAAGATAACTACTCTTTACTCGTCGGTTGTGTCTATCGCCCCCCAAACGCAAGCGGGGATTACGATCTCCGTCTCTTACAGGCATTTCATGCCGCAGTTGACCTAAATATGAAGTACTGCTTGATTGCAGGTGACTTCAATCTCCCTGAAGTTCATTGGTTTCCACCTTCCGGTCCTGCAAAGTTCGAAAACCTGCTTGAGGCCATAGATACTGGCATGTGGGATCAGGTAGTTGATTTTCCCACCCGAGGATCAAACATACTTGATCTTATCTTCTGCAGAGGTTGTCAGCCATTGTCAGTTTCACCTTTAGACCCACTTGGGAGTTCAGACCATGCTATAGTTGTTTCTTCACTAGAAATCGAGGCTGATGAAACGTTTTCAAAAAAATATAGCTTTTCCACGATTTCCGATCAGCAAATATGGGGAATTACTAACACATCTTAATTCCCACGATTGGACTAACTTCTTTCTATGTTTGGATGTAAATGTTTGTACTGATACATTCTACCACGTTCTAGGTCCACTCATTTCTCGTTTTGTTCCTCGTAAGAAAATAATTAATGTCAAAGATGAAGTCTACCTCCCTTTATCTTTCCGCCGTAGATTGCGTAGACTCTTGCGTCGCTTTCATCGACTAAATGACACTTCCGTCCTGCCATTGATCCAGCAAATCTTTGAACAGGCTAAGAGGCTCTCCGACGAAAAGCGACTAGCTGAAGAGGTTAACTTTGCCGAAAACCCTTCGTAAAATGTTGCAAAACTCTTTTTCGCGGACAGTACAAGCGCAGAGAAAAAAACTCAGTACCCTGTACTTCGAGATGCTTTTGAAACCCTATAGCTGACGCTAAGTTGACGGCTGATAGCTTCAATGCTTTCTTGTCTAGAACTTTCAGTGAACATTCGGTCGCCCCCTTTCCAAACGTCCGGGTTTGGACCGGTAACGTCCTCGAAAAACATAACTTTTTACCCTCTGGGACGTAACCGTAGCCATTCGGCGTTCTCGCCAATCTTACAGTCCTGGACCAGATGGCGTCCCGGTCTGCGTTCTAAAGGCGGATGCAAATGATATATTTCCGTCACTTCTGTATAAGATATTCAATCTTGGTCTTGAAAGTGAAACCTTCCCTATTTTTATGGAAGGAATCGCACATTTGCCTGTACCCAAACACGGCCGAACTACGTCATTTGACGACTTAAGGCCAATAAATACACTGCCAGCAGCCTCGAAGATATTAGAGACCTTGATTAAAGACAAGTTGATGCGTCACCTAACAGAGAATAACCTACTTAATGCGGCTCAGCATGGGTTTCTCGAAAAAAAGATCTTGTGACACCTGCCAGCTCTCTTACTTTGATCATGTGCTACAATCTTGAGATAGTGGTTTTGCAATTAACACCGTTTATTTCGACTTCACGAAGGCTTTTGATTGTGTTGACCACGATCTCCTCCTGCTGAAACTTACCTCCTTCGGCATAGGTAACAAGCTTCTGAACTTAATATCCTCCTATTTGAATGATCGCGCACAACGGGTAAAAATTTCCGATGTTATCTCCAACCCCACGCACGTGAGGAGTGGAGTTATTCAGGGTAGTGTACTCGGCCCGCTTCTATTTTTCCTTTTTGTGAACGATGTTCCTGATTGTTTTCAGTATGGTAGGCCCTTTTATGTACGCTGATGATTTAAAAGTTGCCTATCGTTATAAACCGGTCGATCGCCACATTGTGCTTGAGCTCTTAAACAGGATCTTCAAGCCTTCGCTCAGTGGTGTCGCACATGGCGCCTTTCGCTCTCTTGGCACAAATGCTCCGTTATGGTTAGTTGTGACAACCATCAGCCTCATCTAAGCATAGACGGTCATGACTTAAATGTGCCCGGGTTTATAACGGATCTGGGCATATCATATTCTAGTAGTCTTAATCTGTCAGAGCACTGCGCCCTGATTGTCTCTAAAGCACGCAAAACCACTGGGTTTATTCTCAGAAATTTTAAAACCATCAATATTAGGACCAGCCTTTATAAAATGTATGTCAGACCTAGTCTGGAATACTGCTCGTTTCTATTTAGCCTTCTGCACGCAAGTGAACGGAGGAAGATAGAATCAGTCCAGCACTTCTTTACTAAAAGAGTTATTACTTCAGAGCACAGAAACCTGTCCTACCAACAACGCTGTGAGCTTACAAGCCTCGACCCGTTGTGGCTTCGTAGATTACAGAAGGGACTATTTTTACTGTTCCAGCTTTTAAACGGTTTTACCTTTAACCCCCTTACATCCCTGAGGCAGCTCGACCACTGTCGGCGCACCAATCATAGAGATGTATTCTTATTTCTTCCTTTGGCACGCACCGTTAAATACCGTCAGTTTTTTTCGGTAAACGCTATAGCAATCTGGAATAAACTACCCAGAAGTATTAAAATTCAGCAAAACTATCCTTTGTTTACGAGAGCTGTCACTAGTTTTCTACATTCAGGACACCTTCCACGAATTTTGGGTGCTGATTCTCTGGAAGCTCTCTTCCGTTCTGATGGCGTCCACGGACTCTGAATCCTATGCCGGACATCATGCTGAAGGCAATATTGCTGGCACTGCAGTCCGTAATCGGGTTATTCCTCATTCTACAGCTAGCAGCCGCTCGCCGGCATACTTGCTGCTAGTACAGAAGACCAGATCCACAACACCGAAAGGAGAAGTACTACACCGTGCACCTGTGTCAACACTTCCCTGTCCTAAACTTTAATCTGTTCAACAAGCTGCAGTTTTTTCTCCTGAAAATACTTTAAAGAACGATCAGGAGTTTTTTTCACTGTCAGCTTGACCCCCTACTGTATATATCCCTTTTGACCTTGCCTGTAAACTGGCAATAAATAAATAAATAAAATAAATAAATAAATAAAAAAACTACTTGGCAAACTTTTAGCAATGCAGCAAGGGTTAAAGCAAGGTCGTGGTTCGCATTCCCAAGCCTTTCTGCGCGTCCACTTCTTACAGCACTTTACAATTCAGTCAGTAATCCATAGGGTTCGGAGTGCTGGGTCTGCCAAATCGTAGAAAAGCGCACTTGTTCTGATTGAACGGCAAGAGCTAGTTCCTCGACCATGGTTGAAGTCGGTTTAGGTACTTCTGCAAATAATTTTAATCAGCTGTAGTTCAAATGACACTCAATAGCTTAACATAATCCACAAACACGGCGATATCACAATCCAGTCTAGTGAGGCAGTCTATGGCGTACAAGAACGGAGCCATGGGGAAGACCAGTTTCGACTGTAACCTCCACCAACTTCTGGACACCGACATAGAAAGTTTGAGAGTGGCCACATAGGCACCTTTGGCTCTATTTTAGGCGATGACCCATAGCGCCTGTTCAGCTGAATTTTAGTAGGATTCGCTTATTTGGGTTACTATCGAATGCCTTCTTAGAGTCAATAAAGAATACGTGCAGCACACATGCTTCATCATTTGCCTGTGTCCAACATTCCAAACAAAAGAACAAGTTCTTCGTGTGAGACCAATATCTTTGGAATCCATGCTCTGCATCGAATTATAGTGTATGTTGCTAAAGGAAGTGCATTAGCTCTCATCTAAATATGTTTTCTATGATTTTGCAGTAGATGGAGGTGAGACCAATTGATCTGTAAGTATTTGTTGAGAACTTGCTGTCACCTTTATATAGGGGTTTAATCCATGCATATTTCCAATCAGCGGGTAAACATCCGGCTTCGAACGAGGATTGGAAAAGCATGGACAATGGTTTAACTAGTTTGGCATTTAGTAACTTGGGCAGTATGTCATCTGGGCCCGGTGATTTTGACTCACTGAGCGTCAAAAGCTCTTTAAGGACAATTACTTCGTCAAAGGATACAAACTCGATATTTGGAACCTCGTCGAAGTCATAGTCAGGAGGAGTCAATGCGCCCTCACTCGAAAAGATGCATTTTAAAAATTCTGAAACCAGCTCCGCTTTTGTGGTATCCTCAATAATCTATAGGTTTTCGCTCGTATTTAGTAGGGGAACGAGTCTCTGTTTCTAGTGCATTTGAATTTGAGCGGTCATTTATTTTGCTCTCCAATCACGTGGGCATTTTATGTATTTGTTTACTACTCTACCTATTTCCTTTTGTTATCTTGATTTTTTGTTTCCTTTGGTTGGCTGGACAATGAGCACGAGGTCATCTTTGCTATGGAGCTACTCTTGTTGAAAAAGAGCACAGTAAGACGAAGGTTATTTGTCTTCAAGAGACGTTGTTAAACAGTGACATTGATGCGCAACTTATTAGCCACCGTCTTTTGGATGCTTTCGAACTGATAGAAAATCTTTATCATGCAGCAGAGGCGGTGGGGTGGCTATTTTAGCCAACCAGAATTGGTGTCTTAACTGTAAGTCCCTATTCTCATACCATGACGACTTGATAGACGACATGGCTGTTTCATGTAAACAAAGTAGTTTAAGTTATTTCAAATGTTATCATATTTGTTAGTATTTATATTCATCCCGCTATCTGTGAATAAGACCTAACCCAATTGTTCGACTTTCTTTCACCAAAACTTGCTTTATTGTCTTGCGAACATATTATTCTCTTATGTGGGGATTTTAATCGTTTACTTACGTCCTCTTAGACTTTAAGCCTTTCATGATCTGGTTTCCTTCAATACTCGCGCGAATGCCCCTCTGGATCAAGTTTTGACCGATGAACCCAAGTTTTTCCTTGTTAAAAATAGAGCCCCCTTGTCAGGTACTGACCATTCTATGTTAGTAGGTCTCGCCAAAATTTATTTCCCTTCTACACGTGCGCTGTTTATCAAACCCGAAATGAAAAATAAGGTTCGCAAAAAATCCTCACAACACATTCACCTGCTTTAGATTTGTACATCTTAAACCATCCCCACTTTCCTCAGATAATCCAATGTCGACTCGTGCTGCAGCTACCTTACAACATTTTTAAATAAGATTTTAAATATATGCTTTCCTCTTAACACTGTTATGGTAAAAACAGAATTTCTTCCTCCTATGTAAAATTCATAAGACGAAAAAGAAATGACTTATGCAGACTGACCGACCTGTTTTTTAGCCAGCTTTTGTCTCTCCTTCCACAGTTTCGTTTCCCATATACTCAGATGAACTCTGGAGTAATTTTAAGCGTCTTACTGGCCAATGCAGCAAACTAGACATGTCAATGCCGACTTGGACTCTCTAAATGATCATTTTATCCATACTCACACTGGCTGTAATACTCCCATAATCAAAACTTCGTTTCTGCCAAGTGTTTTCGCTCCTGTGTCATTTTCAATGGTAAAAAAACACCTTAAAATGGTCCGTGGTTCATTAAATGCCAGGCCTTATGGTGTCTCACTATTTTTCCTCAAGTCTTGTTGCTCACAGATAGCGCCTGTGTTGACACACCTGTTTACAATATCCGTCATGGAGTCTAGTATTCCTGAAGTTTGGCGTTCAGTAAGGATTACTTCTGTCCCTAAAAATCTTTAAATATTGGTCCTTAGTCTTTTCGTCCAACTGCCTAATGTTCCGCTTTACTGAAGCTAACTGAACGAGTCACTTTTGATACAATTACAAAGTTCTCCTCCACTCTCTCTCATCTACTACCATTTGCATATAAGGCAAGGCGCAGTAACTTAGATGCAGTTGCTCCTCTGGTTCATTCTGCTCTAAGGGACTTAGAAAAAGGTTGTCGTGCGTACGTGTGCGCATTTCTTGACTTTTCTCCTCTGTTTTCAAAAAAAACCCATGTTATCTCCTCCTTAACAAAAAATCCTCCTGTGGCATTCCCGGTTGGGCGGTTTCTTGGCTCAAAGACCATTTTACTTCTCACACTCAATTCGTACAATCCGGCAGGTGGAAATCCGCGGTCCTTCCTAACAACCGAGGAGTTCTTCAGGGTGGCATTTTATCCACTCACCTCTTATCCCTTCACACTGATTATTTGAGATCGCCAAATGACTGTCTGTATATCAAATATGCAGGTGATATGGTTGTTGGCCCTCCACTTAAAGATCAGCGCATCTCCAGCCTTTGAATGATGGTCTGGACCATGACTAAGCATGATCGTCAGAAAATGCTCTTCTTCTGAACAATCAAAAAACTTTTCAGTGTGTTTTTCGACTGCGGCTCTCTTCTAGTCATAAATCGCTGGATGTACTCCCCAACGAGGTATCCTCCTTCCTGAATCTTGGTGACACACTGACATCCTATCTTTCCTTCTTCCTTCATGGTGACACAATGTTTATTAAAATGCCTTAATTTATTTACTATATTCGCCATTTGCGTTCCTACTACACACCTCAATCCCTTATCTGCTGATTTATAGACGTTTGTATTCTTCTCCTCATACCATTTTTTTCTCCTGTTATTTTTCCAGCATTCCTTAAAAAAATTTGCTGATTTTTAAAGCGCATCCTTCGAATGCTCCCTTCTGCTGCCGGTGTTGCTTGTATTTTGTTAGTGGATGCGATAAAAGATAGGCACTACCCAACGGTTAAACAAATCGATAATCGAATACTTGACGATGCTGTCCATCCCCTCCACTCTGACCTAGGTCTTTTTCAAAATCCTGCTGTGTCCTGAAGAGAAGTTGCTTAGCTTGATTCCTCTGTGCCTTGTATGCGTTTGTGGTCACAAGATTCCCATAAGCGAGCAGTTTCTTTCACAACCTCGGTTTTTATTCAATTATTTTTTAAATGTTTGCGTCAATCACTGGGGTTTATTGTTCAGTCTCTTGCGTGAAATCAGACAGCGGTTTCTGAGAACAATGTACAAAAACTAATGGAACCATTCCCAATCATCAGCTTTATTGCAACAAAAAGTTGATTACCAGATTATTTTGTTCAGTTCGGTCTTCAGTTGATCGAAGTCACCAAATGAAATAGTTTGTCTAGATCTGGTGGGCTTTTCCGGCACCAAAAAATGGACTAGTTCAAGTGAAGTATGACCTAGTCACTTCGAACGGGGGGGGGGCAGAAATTGCACCTCATTATCATAATCCATTGATTTTGTGAGCATCAGGTCCAAGTAGTTTGACTGATTTCTCTCACGCACCCCTTAAGTAAAGTCCATTCTTCATTGACGTTCCCGGAGAAGAGAAGATCCCAATCCGTTCGGATGTCTGAAATCTCATTTGGCAAAAGTCTCCTTGCCAAATTTTTGGCCTTGTTTCATTTCTTGCAGGTAGAACGGCATATAAACTGTACTCAATTCGAACTTCCTTCACAGCTTAGTAGCCTCACTTTTACAAATGTTGCGTGGCTTCTAATATTCCCTTAAGTGCTCATCGAAGGAATAATTGGGCCAAATAATGTGTGAGAACCCTAATAAAGAACAAAATCTTTCTTCTATTACTGATGAAGTCCTGAAAGTGTACTAGCTATTAATCCGTCCAGTTCTATGCATGAAATAAGTTGCGTATGCAGCTTTGCCTCCTGACGTACATGAATGATGCAAGTTGTCAAATTTTTGCGCTTTCCTGCCAAAGGTTATTAAAGGAGCGTGTGAAAACTATAGCATTGAATATCCATGAATATACTCATGGATATTCAATACCTTGGCAAACCCGAACAAACAAGCGAAACCTGTTTTAGTCCACGTTTAACAAGTAGACGTTGTCAAATTTCACTATTGCTCGTGTAGCCCCGTTAGTCACAATCTGTGCTTCGTCGGTGCTATGGACAAAAAAAGAAAAAAAGCTAAGGGTAGTGATGTTTACGAGGATCCCTTAAAACCGTCTGCGTTTGAAATTGAAGTTGCGAATTATTTGCATAACAATTTACCAACAGTGGATGGCAAACTTTCTGGATGTCGTGTTAGCATATTCTACGCGGCAGATGCAGTTGAACTCCTCATAAAATCACAGTGGTCTAAGTTCAAATTAAGAAATAAATCCACCGAGCATGTACAATTTTCTTCTGAGGAGTCTGCAGTCCGCTTTATGACAAAATTGCTGGAGAAAAACATGATAAGCAGGTACGTTTTCCACTTGAATTTTCATGTTCACGTTTAGGGCCATCAAGGCGAAGAAAAAAGTCGTAAACAAACGTAAGGAGCTGGAAAAAAGAAAATTAAAAACATCAAAGGGCACTGATTCTAAGGTTTCAAAAAGTGAGAAGTCCCAGGTTTGTCATACCTAATTTATTCCAGGATTATTACCGATAATGTTGGTTTTTTGAACTTTACCGGCTTCCATGTATTTATGAAGTTGAATTCGCTAGTAGTTTATTCTTGCCTGAAAATTAAGAAATAAGGATGGGAATTGTTTTCAAAATCGCACCTCAAATATGCCTTCAGCAGCTGATTTTTGCGTCAGTTGGCAAGCCGTCACATCGTTACTCCCCCAAGACCCGGGAGCTCCCAGAAATTTCAGCATACACTTTGAATTGTATCCTCAGTTCCGCCCGTGAGACGGCTGAGCCGTACGAAAAACTTTGTTGACGAAAAAATCGATATTCCTGAGGCTGCCCGAGCGAAAGATGGACGGGGAGGGCAGGGCAGACTGAGCCGAATCGTTAGCGGCGCCCCGTCCACTTCATTCCGTCGACATAGAGGATAGTGCAATGACAGAGATAAGGAACGCATGGTGAGAAAAATACGGCTAAAACCATTATACGTACTTCTCCCCCGTCGAAGGTACATTGTAGGCACGCGGTATCCGACAGTTTTCCTAACTTTTGCTATTGGGGTACAGACGCACGTATGATGACTGTAGTTTTTGTGAAACTATTAGGCTACCGGCACTCGTTTCCATACGTAGACATTCTAGTATCATTGAACGACATCCGACAGTAATCTAATTAGTTTGCAGATTACTTTTTCTGACATGCTGTCACCACATTTTATCCACAAATTAAAAGAACGAGCATCACACAAACACCGGAAATCTTTGTGTTTTTCGTCAGTGTACCCTCGTTAAGCATTAATAACATAGAAGCATTTAAAATGTCACCAGAACGGCAATGATTTATGGATTACAATGGATTCCAACTTTACGACTACCGGTTGACAACTGATTCTGACTGATCGCACCACGGTGCTGGAAGTTGACTGAGCAGAGTATTCTTGTGGTCCCTTTTTAAGTTTTTTACATGGTATTTGATATTTACTTGCTATCCTACTAATCGAACGCCTTCCCTTAATGCGCTTCTATGACTGACAGTGGCGATGTTCGTTCTCTTATTGCACCTTTTTCATTCACATCTGTAGTTTTGAATGTCGTATTTTGCTTCCTTGTCGCAATAGTGTAGGTTTCGTGTCCAATTATATTATGTTTGGCTGAACTATATCTTATCAGTTCTCATATCCCAGCCAAGGTGAAATCATTTAAAAAAAGTTATACATAACAATTTAACCCGCGCCTCATCCGAGGACATACCAATGCCTGAGAAGGATTGCCCCAGCTGCATGAAAATGAAAATATAAGTGTGCCGTCGTGTGCTATCCTGAGAATAAAGAATTGTGACCAGTCAAAGCGGTTTTTAGTTTACCTACCAACCGCCGGCCCGGTTGCGTCCTTTCTCCACCTGATACATCTTATGGTGACTACTTCTCTTCAGTAAATATACCTCTGAGGAAAACGTTCAGTCACTTATCATAGCATTTAACTGAATAACATAACCGATTTGAGCAATTAACAGACGGCGACGTTACAGGCTGGCAGTTTTCGACGTTCAATTGTGCCCGTCAGGAAATCCGGTTTCCGCTAGATTGACGCAAGCATCGGAAACCTCAGCACCATTTATACGGAAGCCTTTAACCTCAGTTATATATTAAAACAGGCGTGATCACGTTTGGGTTGCGGTATTTCTGTACTTATGTGGAACAAACAACAGCGTTTTCGTTATCGTTTGAAATGCTTTTCTCCATGTCATCTCTAGCATCTACGGGAGGCGTGCTCGTTCGCTAATAGGTGCGCACATTCCACGTATTCACTACGGCCTAGTGGGCTCATTTCTAGAGGTTAAATGTATTTTGCACGAAAACATCCAAAAAGAACTGAGAATCACGGTCTCTTGAATGCCACAGAGCTCACCTCGGGTTTTTCTTCTCAAGCATCTGCCTGATAATTTTAAACAGGACTACCTTTACCTTTATCCGAACTCATTAGAGTTTGGATGCAAGCTGACGTCGGATCGATCAGATACTTAAAAGCTTCCTTCGCTTCCATTTCACTTCCCAAAGTCCAATAATGTCTGTCGGTTGGCACAGTTCCGGGTGTATGATACGTCCAGCAAGCCTGGTTACTATATGGGAATTCAGTATGACGCAGACGCTCAGAGCATATCAGTCGCATGGAAGTGCTCTATTGGTAATCTTTGCTCCATCCTCCTAATTATCATTTCCAATCACGTTTCAAGTGTGCTACTGTGAGGTCTAATTACACAACCTGTTGTTTACTCGGTTCGTGTACTAACTGACTAGCATTTGCTCAAGGTCTGCCTTTCATCGACTGCAGTGACCTCGCTCATTTGTTATGCGGTGAACGTACAACGCCGAACCTGTTGTATCAAGTGTGATGCAGGCCGTCGCGAGTGCGATATCTTCCGCACAGTAGGCGGCCGAGTGCTCTTTAGTGTGGCATTTAGACTGCTCCCGACGCATTTGAGCTTTAAAAAGCAGGCATATTTTCACGAAAAGTCCATCCTTAACTTGAGTATTACATATTTGAATGTCTTGCTAGCAGGAGTATGGGCTTGAAAGTTAAACGTGCCTGTACCGTAGAACCCCCGCCGCTTGGATCCAGTGGCGTTCTCTGTAGCCGGCGCGCCGTATGATGCTTTCTCGCTGACACCTTGTTTTTCGATAATGGAGTTTTCAGTGTGCCGAAGGTTTCGTAACAGATGGTCCACAATTCCTCCTGGCACCACGAACGATGCTGCTATACGATACCTCTACCAACTATACTGTTGTCATTTGGCGAAACATTAATGATTCACCCTCGCCATCCACTATCCATAAGGACGTCAACTCCGCACATACTTCCAATTGTTGATTCCTTGAGCTTATAAAAAGGATTAAATTATGATGTTTTATTCTGCCTTATTCGCCCACCCACAGAATGAAGTTGGTGAGCACGACTCTGAGACGGAAAAAGTTGAATCAAAATCTCTCACCGAATCCTCCGCAGAGAAGCCAGAGAGTAAGTCGAAAAAGCCCTCCGGTGCCTCCTTCGGCTTTCCATTCTTCTCAACCCCCGCCCCAAAGCCCATCCGTTTGGAGTATACGGAGACGCAAGTTTTCACCCTAGATGACCCCGAGACTGTCTACGTCTGGATCCACGAACCCCCACCCAGCCTCAAGACCTGGCTCCTCGGTGCAGCCCTCATAATCGGCATCATCTTTTGTTGCTTCTTCCCCATCTGGCCCTGGCAACTGCGTCAAGGTGCCTACTACCTAACTGTGTTGGTTCTCCTCCTCCTCTGCCTCCTCTTCGTCACAGCCCTCATCCGACTCTCCCTCTACGCTTGCGTTTTCCTCCTCAGTCTGGGTCAGCGGCACTTCTGGCTTTTTCCCAACTTCTTTGCAGATTGCGGTTTCTTTGAATCTTTTCGGCCGTTTTATAGTTTTGAGAAGACTGCTGCTGCTGCTGCTGCCAGCCCTACAAAGTTGACTAAAAGGGAGGGTAAAAGATCCTCCAAAAAGGCGGCCATCCCCTCAGTGGAATCATCCTTCCCGGCTTCCGTGGATCAACAGCTCGCCGAGGGGGACTCAGAAAAAGTGTCTATTGGAAAGCAAGATTGATAGCAACACTGGCGAAGCTTGGTTTGCGAGCGAGGTCATCCTGCTGTCATGCCTCCATGCAACTTGCCTATCATCTTTCGGCAATCACCCGCCTCTCCAACCCAGCTCTTTACGCCTCTCCACCCACTTTATTTTTTTTCGGTAGTATTATGGTGTTTTGTAGATTTTTTCTCCTATTAATATGAAGGTGTATACTTTAAACGATCAAACCCGGCCTGAAAAACCATTTAGGATGACCCCCTTTGACGTGCTTCCCTTGGTCTGCGCCATGCGCTATCTTTGAAATTTAACATTCTTTTGAAAAAAGAGGTTAGAAGCCAGAAAAATGGATGTAAGCGCGAAGTTTCCGACTAAATTCGGAACTATTCTTATTCTTTATCACCCCTTGGCCATCGCTTTAGATAGGCGAATTTGTACTATAAGAATTGGGGAAAAAGGACTGCAGAATTACAAAACATCCTCCTCCTCCTCCTCCTCCTCCTCCTCCTCCTCCTCCCTCCTCCTCCTCCTCCTCCTCCTCCTCCCTCCTCCTCCTCCTCCTCCTCCTCCTCCTCCTCCTCCTCCTCCTCCTCCTCCTCCTCCTCCTCCTCCTCCTCATGATCATCATCATAAACAACAACAACAACAGATAACGACATGCGCGACAAGACGAAGCCGCGAACAGGTTAGGTTGAACTGGGTTCGAGTGTGGTTAGGGGAAGAAGCCACTACAGGGAATGGTTGCTGTGGCATAGTCTCGTAATGGTGATTATTTGAATTTGGTTGGTCATTAAGTCAGGCTTGAGGTCGCCTGAGGTAACCAGGAAGGGTAAGTTTGAAGAAGGGCTAATCTAGCCGTCCTTGGCCACACAATGTGGTTAGTTTACCCCGAGTCGCCTGACAGCCAAATTTCATAAAAATAAACTGTTGAAAGCATTTGCACACCTCGGTATTCGCTTCGAATTGCGGAAAAAGACTAGACTGGATTAGGCGGCGTGTCTTACCGACGTAAGTTGACTCGTGCGTAGTCGACTTCGGTCCTGAGATAGGGTTTAACTGTGTCGTAGCACATCTTGGAGGGGTTCAGCCCATCACGCCCGCTGTGCCTCACCTCACAAGCACCCGGCCAAGTAGATCACGATGAGACTTAACTGGTGAGATAGATACTGCGAAAGTTTCTCTCACTGCAAGTGAATTTGCGGTCGTGGTGGTAGTCCTTTTCTTTGCGCCTACTGCTGCGTGTCTAGCTTGCATGCGTTGTGTTCAATCGCTCAATGGTTGCTGGTTCTCGCTGCCCATCATCCGCCGGGACTTCGTTGTGCCTTTTACATCCCTTTACCATCTTCGGAAAAGTCGAGTCTCCGCGCGCCGGGGTGTGCATGATTTTGCATATTACGCAGGAAAGTCGAGTCATTAAATACACTGGCAATCCTAGTGAACGCCGAGTACATAATCAGTGGAACTAGTACAAAAAGAGGTAAATTAAAAACGATAAATGCGCTCTTAGTAAACGAGGTCCGAATGAGGGCTCTTACGACTGATAAAGCGCTCTTTCAGTTTTCCACAAGGAACCCTCAGTAAACGGGGCAAGGGTGCTTTTCTTCTGTAACTGTTGCGTCTCTTAAAACTGCCATCTTCGACAGCATTGACAGCAAGTTGCTTCGTATGCCGAGAACTTTGAACTCGTATAGCATTCACGAATTCGTTCCAGCCATTCTTTAATCAAATTGCAATTTTTTGGGAAGTCGTTATAAAATTGACAGAACACAAAATGCTTGAATTGGGACCGTTTAATTTCTGACTTGCGGGAGAATTCGATTATCAGTCCGGTTCTCGTTAACGACTGTCCGACAAAAAATACTAGAGATTGTACAAGTTGCCGTTCAGTCCAATATTCTTAATGGTTCCTGAAATTGTCTTTTTTGTGCAATTGTCATTGGCTGCTCCAGGTTGTACGGTCCAAAACTTACCAAAGGCGCTTTCACTAGATTCGCCCCGGCGCTTTCCAACATTGTTACGATGTAAACGCGGGAGGGCTTGGCCCAATTTCATTCAGTTGACCAGCTTGCCCTGGATCCTATTTCAGCCCGAAGCGACCAGAAGTTCTTACGCTTCTGGGTCTGTTCCTCGCGTTTTGCAGTCTTGAAACTCGATTTAGCTAAAGCAGCCAAGGTGGCTGCTACATTAATCGCTGTTTGAGCATATTCTTCGATGAAACCATAATGACTGACCCGGAAGTGCAATATGTGTGCGTGTGTGTGTGCTTATTTTAGGCCTTGCATGTGGAAGGTCGATCCCTTAACCGATCGGAAGTCACCTACGTAACTTTACGGTCGTTGCCTTGGGAGTTGAAGAACGTCGAGCGCTCACAATGTCTCCAATTCTGATGCGGTTGTCCTGATTGTTTCTATCTCGCTTCAACACCTTTCGTAAGGAAAACCGACCTTGTAAACCATGATGAAGATCTGAATATCGCCCACAGCGAGGCCTTTCCATGATCCTGACATCCGCTGCCCATACAGTCATCGCATAAGCTGCAGGCGTGTCTTCGTTTCTGAGTCTTACTTCATCATTTTTTAGGACCCCATGGATTCCGTGTCTTTTGAAGTACAAATAGTGCTTCAGGGATCGGAATTTAAGAAACATGGTTCTTTTGAATTTTCAATATACGACCACTGCACTTATTATCACTACTGTCGATTAATTTAACTTGGGGTCGTCTACGGATTACATTTTAACTTTAATTCCTTAAGTGGTTTACGTACTGCCATGCCTTGGAAAGAATCGCGTTTCCTTCCGTAAGTGTGGCTCTTGCTTCATCCGAACACTGCTGCTGCTACTTTTACTACTACTACTATTAATAGTACTAATACCACTAACACCACCACTAATACTACTAGTACTACGACTTATAGTGTTATTCCTACTATTACTGCTCCTATTATAGCTACTTCTACTAGTAATAACATTACTTCTACTACTACCAAAAATAATCCTACTGATACTCACTATTATAACTGCTGCTACTACCATCAGCAATATTACTCCAACTTTTATTATTACTACGAATAATGCTACTACTTCTCTTATGAATACTAATACTACTAATATTGCTTGTATTCTACTATTGCTACTAGTCAGAGCTTCTGGGATATCTGGTGTTTACATGTTGATGAGCCGTATTAGCGACTATAATGCTACTTAGAGTACTGTATGTAGCTCAAACTTTTTAATACTGTTAGTACTACGACAAATACTAATACTGTTACTTCGACTATTACTACGATTTCTGCGTATACTAATTGTACTATTACTCAAATTATTATGACTACTAATTCGTTTGTTATTAGTTCTTCTTCTACTATTAGTGTTATTCCTACTATTACCAAAGCTACCATGGCTATTACTACTATGGCTGCTCCTCCTACTACTACAACTACTACTACTACTTCTACTACTACTAACATAACTACTACTACTAATAATAATTATAATCTTCCTACAACTACTTTTTATTACAACTGCTGGTACTACTATTAGCAAAAGTACTCCAAATTTTATTACTACTACTATGACTTTCACTACGAATACTCTTATGAATACTACTACTACTGCTTGTCCTTGTACTTCTACGATTTTTTAATACTCGAACTACTAGGAATGCTAGTACTTCGATTACCAGTAGCATCATTAATACTAATTTTAGTTATACTACTTATAGTATTATTTAACTGTTAGTACTACTACTGCTATAACTGTTACTTCAACTATTACTACAATTTCTGCTAATACTAATGGTACTATTACTCCAATTATTATGACTTCTTAGTTTATTAGTAGTACTCCTACTACTACTACTACTACTACTACTACTACTACTACTACTACTACTACTACTACTACTACTACTACTACTACTACTACTACTACTACTACTACTACTACTACTACTACTACATACTATCACTACTACTACTTCTATTAATATTCCTATCACTCCAAAGATATCTACTGTTAAAACTTCTACTACCACTCCACTACTTTTCACCCCACCTCTACTAATCTTGCTAGTGCTGCCGGTGCCATTTCTGCCAGTAATGCACTTAACACGGGCGACCTAAATCGGAAGTACCTACAATAAGGCCTGTCTTAGCGTCGTCATCACTACAGCGGGCAAGTTGTGCGAACGTCTTTGGTTTTGTTGGTTGTTTTTCGTCCGCACCTCAATGTTGATCGCCTTCAGGGACCATAGGCTCGGTCTTATATCAAAATTCAGTTTATTCAAAGAATCGATTTATTTGTTCGTATATGGGCATTTCGCTTGCCTGCAGCTTCACTGCGGGCCTCCCAATAGACACCTACATCGTTCCCTAGTGAGTAAATCGTGAAAACATGCATAGGACAACGCAGCTGGTAGGGGAATTCCTTTTCCACGATAAACCGTCTTCCTCTACGCCCTGCGCACTAACGGATGATAAGGCTTCTCCGGTTGCCAAGTTCCATAGGCGTCTTGCGTTTCCTGAAAATATTGGAACAAAGAGTAGTAGTCATGCAACTAGTCTAGGTTATTCGTAAAGAACCATCTGCATTACTGGTGGTTCCTGTCTCTATGTTCTGCCATGGGGGAGGGAGCATTTAAACAACTTCTACTGACAAAGTGTATCTCTTTTTCGACGCTTCGGGTTCTTGAACCTGCTGATAATTTTCAAACCCTACGCAAACGATGACGTCTCGTTATGCTCCTAGTTTAGCCTGGTCTGATCGCTTTCCACATCCGAGTTATTTTTCTGTTCCGTTCTGTTCGTGGTGCTGGTTGGGGGGAGGGGGGGGGGGGGGTTGAGCGGTCTACATGCTAGTCAAACGACCACTCCTCCAAAGTGAACCGTTCGTTTGCTCTCCTGGAAACTCGTGACCACACTCCTCCCCAGCGTGCGAGCTCGCGGCCACACGTAAGGTAAATGCAGTGATTTTCGTCTGGCTCCTGTCATTGTCTTTACGATCGTGTGCTCGAAGATGGATTATAGAGACCATAAATTTCTCATGATATTGACCTCGGCCATTAGGTGGTCTAACACCACTATTTGGGATTTTCTGTAGCGTACCACGTGGTAAGTATTTATAAGTGGAAGTTTCGTAACCGACAGTATCTAAATTAGGGACCTGGAAGCTGATCGATCGGCTAGGGGAATCACTCATCCCGTTCTGCCATGGAACTGACTTTCGAGCCCGGCCAGCAACCACCGCGGCTAGTATTATAGGCAGAATAACCTTACAGATAAAGACGAGGAATGAGCGTCCATCCAACAATTCCGATCGTGATCTGCAAGACGACGAGCCCATGGATTAATGGTTAGTGTTGGACTTCTAATCAACAGGTCGTGGTTTGAAATGTCGGGTGGTGCAGAACCTGGGGTTAGGCACAGCTGGCTGACGATGGCTAATAAGTTAGAAATGGCCATTCCAGTCATCCTTGTCTACGTTGATAATGTTCATCTGCTTATAGTACTAGGCACTGTGTGGCTGCTGGGGGGCCTCGAGATTCAGTCCATGAAAACAACACGAGTGAGTCACGCAGCCGATCGATGAGCGTCCATCCACCAGTATATAGATTATAAATTTCGGTTTGTGGGGATAATCGGTGCTATGGTGCCCGGTTTTTTACCAACTCTACGTTATCTGGTTGGATAAATTTCTGAAAATTGAGTCCTCGTTACTGTTACCGTTGAGGTGGGGGGGGGGGGGGGGGGGGAGGGAGTGGGACGGTGGGCGACCGAAGTTAATGCAAAGGCTGACCAGATAAAACCGCCAATCAGTGGCATTGTTTTAGACTTGGAAGTAGTGACAGTGACGGTTGGAAGCAGCAGGTTTAACGGTCCTCATATCCAAACTGCGCCTGAGGATGAGAACTACAAACACCGTAGCCCGTTTTTCGTGCATTCTTCCGTGACCCGAGGTAACACAGAATGTTGCGGACACTGGACAACAATTTAGTCCGATAGTTACTGTAGAGTGTTAGTTGGATACGGGGTCATCAAGCCTGAAGCAATGTAATCAGTGCAATTTTTTCAGGCGCAGCACGCAAAATACACTGAAAGCCCCTTGAATCAGCCAATCACGTAGTCTTTCCCCAAAATACAACTGATCCACGCTGGTCAAATACTCAAGCCAGCGCCCATATCCGCATATTCATCTGTAAGCTGAACTCCATTTGCGTTCAAATGTGGAGCACTCACTATTTTCTATTGATCCACAAAGTTGATTACCTGTTAACCATCTCATGACAGCCATACCGGTCAAGCATTCCTAAACGAGACAACTGGTAGGAAGACACAGAATGCCTTTAGCTTTACCACATTCAATCCGCCTGCCAAGTAATAATAATAAAAATAATAATACAAAAAATAATAGTAACAACGGTCACTACCGTCATAGTTACCACCACCACCACCGCCACCCTCCTCCCCTCATTATCGTCATCATCAGCAGCATCAGCATCATTATCATCATTAGCATCATCATTCCCACCACTACCACCACAATAATCATCAGTATCATCCTTATTAACGTGCTTTATGCGACGGTTTTATCCTTTCTAACAGGTGGGCCACATACAATGTGATCAAATTTTTAAATTTCACTTGAAACGTAACCGAAAATAGTCGGCCCACCACAACCTACCGAGATCCTAAGTGTCACATTGTCTGCTATCATGCGTTTCTCCCTTTCTGTCCGGTTCGCACACATTGGTTTCGCCTCAATCTCTGGCAAAAAGACGTTTTCCTTCCAGATCGTGAATTCATCCATGAGTTTCTTCTTCTCCGCATTGATTTCTTCATCCAGCTTCCTCATGGCCTCCTCCATGCTCTTTGCATATGCTACTTTCTCCAATTTCTGCTCCTCTCTCTCCTTCTCTTTTGCGGCAATTTGACTCTGTGAGTTAAATGTACACAAAAGAAAACGGTACAGTGCCTCCTTCAACGAGAGCCGAAAGTAACCGTTTCGGGCCTGTTTTTACGCGTCAGACAGCCAGTCATGGCTCAACTCTGGTGGGTAGCCCTGGGCATTGGACGTTAGTTACGTGGGTTCACGTGTGAAGGTCGTAATTGGAGATACATAAGGGCGTAAATTATGACTTTAACCTTCTGCACAGAATGTGGGACTTCCATTTTAATTGGAGGCTGCAGGCAGAATGCCTAGCGGGCGGTCGCGTTTGGCAAGCGACTGCTTATTGGTCACCTGTCGCTAATGCTTGCAAGGTGCTAAATCGAAACCCCAAGAAAAACAAACTAGGAATCAGTACTGCGTCCAAATGATGAGTGCATTGGGCTTCCGATGGTCGGTTTGTGGTGGTGCAGACTACTTTGGCCTGATTATTAAGCCGCTGCCAAAATTGCTCGAAGGTCACTTGTAATGTCTTCGGGTACATCGTACAGCCTAGTGTTTGGTGTTGGTCTACAGACAGCTGATGTAATCCGTGCTAGCTAAGTTGTGAATATCATTTTCAGTGTTAAGTTATAACGAACAGTCATAATAATAGGGTAAAACTGAAGTTTGTCTTACTGTATCCACTTATACTAAACACATTCATGCCATCGTATTTCTACCTCTGATATACGACACAGACATAATGACCTCAGTTTTTACCTTTATGGGGAAGATCGTTGACGCTACTGGATTCAAATCAGATAATCAACAAAAACATAAATATGGAAAAAGGAAAACAGTCTTTTAATTTGGTACCATAGCATTCAGCATCTCATCGAAAATGTGCTCACGGAAAGTCAAAGTCTCCAAGAAGACGTGGGCCATCAGAAGATGAAGAACGATAGATATGCAGGTACGCAGAGTATTTACGGTATCCTACTCTATGCACTTTATAGTACATTACTGTATATTTTTACTTTTACCTGTACACTGTAAAGGGTAGTGTACATTCTAACATCGATTTTGAAATGAACGTGAAGTGTTTTGAGGCTCACATATGAAAATTGGTAGTTATAGGCCCTTGGCCGTCCAAAATACGCGGGGTCCAGGAACGTTATCCTTGCGGCAAAGAGAAGCACTGGCTAAGCATCCTTCCCATTCTGACTTCGATTGCGGCATAGCTCTTCGCTCCACCCAACTAAACTGGCAGTGAGTAGTGTGCAGTTTGCTACGCACGTGACCAATCCGCGAAGAGAAGGTTAATGATCGGGACCTTCTTCTTCTTCTTCTTCTTCTTCTTCTTCTTCTTCTTCTTCTTCTTCTTCTTCTTCTTCTTCTTCTTCTTCTTCTTCGTCTTCTTCTTCTTTTTTCTTCTTCTTCTTCTTCTTCTTATTCTTCTTCTTCATTTAAGCCCCCCATAACACACAATTTACCACCGCATAGTCGATCACGGGGTCTACACATGTACCCTTTATTGTCCGGCCCTAGCGCACTGCCCGATTTTATCCATCAAAGCACCTTTGTGCCAGCTTAGGCCGTGAGGACCATCACACCTGACTGAACTTTTAGGCATTCTCGAGGATGTCGCAAGGCACAAGCCATTCCCTCTGCCTGAATTCTGTTCACCGCAACGGTGGCCTT
This sequence comes from Schistocephalus solidus, assembly GCA_017591395.1. Lineage (NCBI taxonomy): Eukaryota > Metazoa > Platyhelminthes > Cestoda > Diphyllobothriidea > Diphyllobothriidae > Schistocephalus > Schistocephalus solidus. The sequence continues at coordinate 76,460 of WEDG01001832.1, forward strand.
TATGAGAAAGGCCAATTCAGTATTTGCCTACAGTGGGTGAAGCAGCTCGTACAAATTGTTGACCAAATAACAGATGGAAATTTAGGGGTATCTCAAACTTTGAGCTGTTTTTCTGTACTCAATATACTTGTGTTATTTTATAGAGGAAAAAAGTTCCGAATTTGGGCCGAAATTGACGTCACCCCGCATACTTGGGTGATGTTCTATTTCAGTAACTATACGCATTTCTGTAGGCAGTAATTTAAACTAAAAAGATTTACCAGAACGACCATCATCAACCTGAAGGTGGATTTTCAAGTCTAGCTACATCCGTTGAGGTAAAATGTGGATTAGCACAGAATTTTCATAAACAGGAAAGCTTTTTCACCAACTAAGGGCATATGCTTTGTTGAACTTCCTTGTAGAACCCAATTTTCTCGGGAAATCATGTTTTATGTTTGGATTAGTTTACAAATATGACCCACACTGTTGTCTGTATAAAAAAGGCCTGAGAACTCAGTAGAAACCTTTTACAACTTGTATTAATTAAGAGGTTTTTACTAAAAAAACTAAAAGACTTTTCAGTTTTGAAAACCGATTTAGATCAGTGATACCATAAAGTGTTAATTGACATTCTGATGACGTAACGAACCTCAACGGAAGACATAGTCACCGGCAAGCATGCAGCAAATTATAAAATTTCCCCCATACAGGGCAAATGGTCCATTTTGTATTTGTATCTTCTAGTTCCTGACTCAGTGAATGCGCATGTAGCTCGTAGGCCTCGGCGCACCTACTGCAAAACTGTTTTTGTTTGGTCAATTTTCCACCGCCCTATGTAAGCTGTGCTCCAATCAGCTGTACTCTACCATTAGTAGTTCATGCTTGGATCACGCAAAAGTTGAAAACTTACACGTAAACATTCGCCCGTTTCAAGGCCAATCTGCCTTCGCAATTGGTCTCTGTGCTTGTACAACTCGTTTTGCCTTTCACAAGCCTCCAAATAAACTCGTGTAGACTCAGCATCGGCCTCACGCTCAACCTGTGAAGGAGAGAGGCAGTTGGCTATGCAAGTGGTCTTTATGCGAAAATTAGTCTGTTTGCAGGAATAATGTCCAAGAGCTGACTAATTTTGGCAAATAATTTTGAGAAATATTTTGTTTGTGAGGTTTTGATAAACACATAGAAAAGAAGGACATTACCGACAAAGACGACGGAGACTGGACTGGCCATTTCCGGCTTATTAGCCGCCATCAGCTAGCCATACACAACCCTGGGTGTTGCGGCACCCAAGGCTCGAACTCGCGACCTGTTGGGCAGAAGTCTAACGCTCTACCCACTGCGCCACGAGCTCGTTGACCTGCCGGTTTCGATCGGGAATATTAACAATGGTAGTGGGGCACTCACCGATCGGTTACAGGACTCACTCGTCCCGTTGTGCCTTGGGGTAACTCTCGAACCCCGCCAGCAGCCGCTCAGCGGCTAGAGATATAAGCAGAATAACATGGCCGACAAAGACAAGGGATACTGGAATGGCCATTTCTGGCTAATTAGTCGTTATCAGCCAGCCATAACCAACCCCGGGTGGTATGGCACCAAAGGCTCGAACTCACGACCTGTTGGTTAGAAGTCCAACGTTCTGACCCTCTGTGCCATGAGCTTGTTGTCTCTTCGGTTTCAATCGGTAATATTAACAATGGGACGAGTGAGTCCCGTAACTGATCGGTGAACGCCCATCTACCACACAGAAAATCTACATTTACGGACAGTATATCGAAAACACTTAAAATCGTGAAGTATTCATCGCTATTTTACGAACGATCGGCAACGCATCGTACTCCACCACCAAAATTACCTATGAAGCAATTTGACGAAATGAAAGTTCTCTTGATATGCACCTCAAAATTATATTTAAATGACTAATTGGTCTGTCAAAATATGACCTTTTATTTCCTCTATGGGTGAAATGAAGCAAACACCGGCCTGATTCAATGAAACACATCTCAACGAATGGAGAAACGTAAGAAAAAACAGCTTATTTCTAGTTAAATCATGTTGGAAACTATAGTCGAGCAGTAGGCTGATTAATAACGGTAAGTCTTAAAACTAAACTTGAAGCAAAATGCTATTTAAGTACAAACTTCAATAAAGGACTAGTTTTAAACGTACTTCTATGCATGCTGGTTTATTTACTCGCCTTCTTGCACGGACAGTTGAACGTGAGTTTACCCTTGCAGTTTTCGAAATTTTCTCTGGTATTTCTTAACAACGTAATATTACTTTAACTATTTCATCTACGTTTTCGATGCGGTTAAGGTCGCTAATTATTATTGCGGGGCTTTGATTCATTCCCGGCTACCCGTTTGCGCGTGATAGACAATCTTTTGGAAATTTCGGCACCTTGCACGAGATGGATCATAAACTGTACCTGCCGGCGCTCGGCGACCCAATTATTATTCAAGTCCAATTCACGCCTGAAGTCAGCATGCTTCTTGACCCTTTCGAACGGCTCCCTGAAAATGTCGTCGCGTTCCATTGAGGAGTTCAAAACAGCCTTGTCAATGGCCATTTGTTCAGCTGCCTTCTCTGCCCGGCTATTTAGCTCCTCTGCCTCGGCTGCCTTTAAGGCGATCAACTGATCGGCTGCCCGGACCTGCGGAAAGTCAATAAGAGAGGGCCACAAAAAACAAAGAAATTGTCTTAAAAGCAATAAGAAACATAAAGACTGAGCCCAAGGCAGCTAGGTGCGTATAGCGAGTGCCCGTGAGCACCAGAGACCGACCCCTTTTTGTAGAACCAGTGCTACCTGACTCTAATTGAGTCGCTTTGGGTTATTAGTACTCTTGGCGATCCCCAGTCCCGGGCTCTTTAGATGTGGTAGCACACACGCACCTTAAGTTGAGCGCAAAGGCAAAGTCAGGTTCCTGGAAGCAGCTCAGCAGCCTGCGATTTCGGCTTCCCACTGGAACCCACCATCAAAAAGAGAGAGTTGCAGATAAGAGTAATAAAGGAACAAGGAGAGCCTTGTGGTGGTCTAGAAACCAAACAGTTCAGGGCAGCCACGAATATGCCGCAAGTTCTGAACTTCACCAGCAACCCCCTATCAGCCCAAAACGGAGTTGCGTAAGGCCGCTATACCGGTACGTACTTCTATGCACGCATTGCAGTGAAACGGATGACGAGGTTGCTGAATTGAAATATCTTCGACGGGTACTGAGAGCGAACGGCTACCAATGCAACTTTGTCATACAGTGCATACGCAAACGACACGAGATCAAATACAATCGGCCCGAATTTTTTGCCCATGTCAGAAGCCGTATGTCATCTTTTCACCCCATTTGCAGTGGCACTTAAACACAGTCAGGAGGCGACCATCAGGTGCCAGCTCACTAAGCCGAGGGAACCACTGCCATGCCATTAAACGTTTATAATCGTTTATCGGCTCTGATGCAGCCGCGAACAAATCAACACCTTTGAAGAAAATGGGAGACTACACCGGGCGCGAATGACCGAATACGCAGCAGCGGCGGAGATAAATGACGCACATTCTCAGCTCGCAGCTCATTCGATGGTCTCTGATGATGGGTTTGAGTGAGAATCCTAAACGTCAAAAAACATGTTCGGCCAGCAATCAAATCTTCTTCTTCTTTATCTTCTTTATCTTCTTCTTCTTCTTCTTCTCCTCAGTGCTCATTTTCAATTCGTAGGTGTCAACGGTCTGCTACGATTAAACTTGCTGGTTGGTCGATCGGTAGCATGCTTCTTGAACACATTCAAGCTAGTGAGACCATCGTTTTCGACAACGTCCACCGTATGCTCCACAACATGGTGATGCAGGGACAGTGACTTGCGCTAGATTACAGTGAGAATGGACTTGCGATGCATCTACCTCACTCTTTGTTCCACTCCCCCCACCTGGAGCCGGAGTCAAGACAAACTCAATAAGAACGAGGTGGGAGAGGGTGCAGGCCCACACTCGTTGGTCCAACACGAAACAAGAACACAACAACATAAGAGAGGGGCGACTCGGATCCCAAGTGAGTGGGAGTGCCATAAAGGCCACATTGAGAAGGAGCCATTGCAGCCTGACTCTCAGTCCGCCAGTCAGCCGCTCCAAACAATACACACACTGGGCTGGCCACGCGGTCCGAGTTATCCCGTCAGTTGGCAACCTTCAAAGCCACGGCTTTTTGCGCACCGTAATATTTTCAAGCGCTGAGCCGTCGACCTCACTCTCTCCCCCACCTCCACAATCAGATCACCATCAGAGCCAGTCAGTTGTGTGATGTGGGAGTGGGCGCATTGACTGACGGGTCGGCGTACCCGTCTTCGTGCACCACATCACGACCACATCACGCCCCCATAACACACACACCAGGATTCACTAAATATGGGGATATGGAGCAGCCATCTCCGTCTGACTCCCAGTCCACTCGACACACAACACATACACTGGGCCGACGGCGTGGTCTGGTGTAAGCGTCAGATTGGCAGCCTTCCAAGCCACGGTTTCTAGGACACCGTGATATTATCAGGTAAATTATGATGATTGTTAGGGTGTTGTCTATGTATTTGTGTAGATAGTGTGCACTGATGTGGCTTAGCCTCCGGTGGTTAACGCAGGTTATCGTGGAGGCACATGTGTCCTAATAAGCCCATGTGGTGTGTACATGTGAGGGAGCAGTGAGAGGCAGTGGAGGCGGGTGCGGCGACTGTATCTCGGAGCCCCAGGCACGGTTCACCAACCTCCGTGCGATGGATTCGCAGGTGACCGATCAGGCCAATGCGTGAGTCAAAGTTGCGGGCGCAGTGGGGACGGAAGGAATCGGTAGAGGCTGGAGGGATGTCATTCATGGTAGTGGGAGTGGCCGTGCCGGTAAGAATGGCAGGAGCGGAGGGTGTGTATGGTGTATCGTTGTTGTCTGCATTGTGGTGAATTCCGCTGTCATGGATGCGCATGTGACCGAATAGGCCCATGCGATGAGTGAATGCGCGAGGACAGTGAGGAAAGTGGAGGCGAAGATCTCTGCTGTGTGTTAGTGCTCCAGGCACTGGTTGACCATTCTCTGTACGACTGATTTGCAAGTGACTGACCAGGTCGATGCGTGAGATGAATGTGCGGTCGCATTGAGGACTGTTTGGAGAGAGTCCCCATCAGCTGATGGTGGTGGTGGTAGTGAAGGCGAAGGCGGTGGTGGTTTGCGGTGGTGGGGGTAACAGGCGATGAGTAGATGGATGTGGTCTCTATGATGGTGGGAGCAATGGAATTGATGCCAGGAGTGAGGGTGGGGGAGTCAGAAGGAGGGTTGGCAGAATTTGACGTAGAATTTGGAATTGTCGGATTGTAGGTGCATTGCGTCCAAAGATGTCCAAACAGGCCGATTTGCGCACGGAAGATGCGTTGACAGCGTGGGCATGTTGGCAGGGCCTGGGTATCGACGGTGTTGGTCCGGGGCGCTGGTGACTTTCGGGCCGCTCTTTTGGACGTGGCGGTGGCGATCCGGTTGGCCTCATAGATTGCCGAACCAGTCTTCATGGATCTTCTCCATGCCAGTCTATCCTGGGCGAGGTCCTCCCAGGTCGCCGGGTTGATTTGCAGTTGCTTCAGCGATTTCTTCAAAGTGTCCTTGTAGCGTCGTTTTTGACCTCCCTGCCGACGAGCACCCGTAGCGACATCTCCGTAGAAACGTCGTTTGGGTAGTCGCTCGTCATCCATTCTCACCAGGTGGCCGCTCCATCGAAATTGTACTTGCCTCAGCATGGCGTGGCTGCTGAGGGTTCAAGTCCACTCTAGGACTTCCGTGTCCGGGATCCTGTCTTGCCATCTCAGCTTCAGTATTCTGCGGAGGCAGCTGAGATGGAAGTGATTCAGCCTTCTGGCTTGGTTCGAGTATACGGTCCAGGTCTCCGCTCCATAAAGAGTGTCGTCAAGACGACTGCCTTGTACATCTTCCGTTTGGTGTTCAGGTGAATACCGTGTCGATTTCACACGGAGGCCTGCAGCCGCCCGAAGGCCTGACTGGCTTTGGATATCCGTTGAGCAATCTCGTCGTCGATTCTCGTGTTGCGTGACAGCGTGCTTCGTAGATAAGCGAAGGTTTCTAAGTTTTTGTGTTGAGCACTGTTGACATTGATTCGAGGAGCATTGTTTTCCGCGCTGGGTGGCGGCTGCTGCATGACATGCATGCCTCTGTGATTATCACAGAGTTGCCGGTTCCCCTTCCGTTTGTAGAGATGGACGATGGTCGCGTCTTTGAAATCCTGAGAACTTGTCCTTGGTGCGCCACATCTCCTGGAAGAGTGTTGTAGAGTTCTTGCCATCGTCGGGGCCCACCGTGCTAGTAGATTTCCGATGGGATTGCATCGGATACCGGTGCTTTACCGCTGGAAATCTGCTGCACGGCCCGGATGGTTTCTGGTAGGGAAGGCGGCAGATCCAAGTCATTGTTCGTGTCCATTTGAAGGAGCTGGTCAATGGCAGCATCGGAGATGTCTGATGAGCAAGTAAGGACACTTCTGAAGTATTCGGCCCAGGACTTCAGAATTTGCGATTTCTCTGTCAGCAGTGTTGAGCCGTCAGACCTGATCAGCGGTGCGGTCCCCTTGATACACGGGCCTTAAATAGCCTTGATGGCTTTGAAAAAGTTTTTCATTTCATTGCGGTCCGCATGCCTTTTGGATTTCCTCAGCCTTTCGGATCATCTAGGCATTCTGCATCTCCCGCAACCGTTGCTGTACAAGGCACCGGCTGCTGCTTTGGTGCGTTGATGGCGTCAGTCCATTCTTGTCCGCGAGTAAGTTGCTGATTTTGGCGTCATTGTCGTCAAATCAGTCCTGGTTTCGACGGCGTGCACGTCCGAGGACTTCGAGGGCGATGGACTGGATGACATTTCGCAGTTGACACCATCGTGTCTACATGGTGGCGTTATCATCTGGAGCATACAAGTCCTCCAGTTTCTCGGTTATTTGGTTGCTGAAATTAAAACAGTGAGCATGCAAGTTTAACAAAAGAGTATCCTACTTACCTGGCGGCCTCTTACATTGGAGCCTTCGTCGGGGTTGCAGTCGGAGCCTCATCTGGGAGATGACCAGGGGGTGATCTGTCCAACCATCGGCATCGCGGATCGCCTTGGTTACCAGCACGTCCTGTCGATCTCGCCTCCGGACGAGAACATAGTCCAGCAGATGCCAGCGCCGCGACCGAGGGTGCATCCACGTGGCCTTCTCCCGCGTCGGAAGGCGGAAGAAGGTGTTGGTCAGCAGGAGACGGTGTTCCGCACACGTTTGCAGAAGAAAGAGGCCACTAAGGTTGCAACTACCGAGGCCATGGGGACCCAGCACTCCCTGCCTTGCAGCGTGGTCTGTTTCGACACGGGCGTAGAAGTCACCAAGGAAAATTAACTTGTCTGCCTTCAGCACAGTTGCCAGCAGGGTGTGCAGATCCTCGTAGAATTTGTCCTTCACCGCATCAGAGTTCGTCATTGGGGGAGCGTAGTCGCTGATGTTGGTGGCGAAATTTTCTCCCCGAAGAGGCAGGCGGAGGCTCATCAGGCGATCATTGATACCCTGCGGCAGACAGGGCAGACGTCCCACGATTTCATTCCGGATGACAATGGCAACGTTGGCGTCGCGTCGCTCTGCTTTTGGTCGGCTGCTCCAGAAGAAGGTAAGGCCGGCACCCACCTCCTTCAACCGACCTTGCTCAGAGAATTTGGTCTCGCTGAAAGCAGCAATGTCCACTTTGTAGCGCACCAATTCCCGAGCGACTAGCGCCATCCACCGTTCCGGTTGGATGCTTCTCGGTTTGTCTAAAAGGGAACGAAAATTCCAGGCTGCTAGTGTGAGAGGACTCACCCGAGAAGCCTGGAGGGTATGGCGCGGGGTATGGGGACGGGTGTATTGTTTTTTTGAGTTTGACGCCCGCTTATTTTGCGATATGCAAACCACGGCCGGCTGCAGTAGACGTGACACCCAGCATATATTTCGGACACCTTTTCTAGCCCAATCCTCTGTGAGGAGGCAGGCAGTGCTCTACCAAAATAGTGATGCTTGGTCATCCCAGACTGCTGCTGAACTCCACTATGGGTCACGGTTTTTTAGTTGGAGAGCGATCTGAGTTAGCCTGGGTCACCTAGGGGGTTGCTGTCGCCCCCACCGTAGGACGTTTTTGAGAGGGGGCAGGTGGGAAGTTCGGGAGTCAGACATACCGGGTGTGGAGGCACACACAAAACCGGAAACCTTCTCCTGGTCTAGCCTGCCGGTCGTGAAGATTGTCCAGGAAGTGGCCGCTGGGAAGAGCCCAGCTACGAGAAGCCACAGGTGAGAGTTGGTTACCATTTAGAGGCGGCCAAGGCGGTACAAGTTAGAGGTGGCCACGGGAGCATTCACCACCTGTACGAGACAAATGGAGTGACCAAATGCTATCTGTGTGGCGCTACACCTTACTAGTACCCCTAGCCCCCCACACACACACGATATGTATCATGTCTATTTCTCGTCCGTAGTCTCCGGCAAGAACGTAATATGAAAACCCACTCAGGGAACAAAGAATATGTCGGAAAGTAATATTGGACCGTAGCCCTAACTTAATCTATTGTGCTCTTAAAGGTGAGCATTCGTTGCTGGGTTAGTATAGTCACACAATATTTCGTTGGTGGTAAGAAAACAGATGCAGCGTGTTAAATGGAAACTTTCCAAGTGGTGACTAACAGGACGCTGCGGTAGTTTCAAAACGCATCCGTTGTACTTTGAGAAGGAAAGATTGCGCTAAGCGGGCCTCATTCTTACTCACGTCCAGGGTCCAAATAAAAGTAGGTCGGGTCGGGTAGGAATGTAATTAGGCAAATTGGTCGGCTGAGACAAAGCCACTCTTCCTTTATTCCTTCACTATTATCCATAAATCCTATTGCCAGTCCTCACGTTACCCCCTGACCTGTCCTTTATTCTCTTATTATGATCTTGCCATTCTTGCTGATCATTATTTAACCCAAACAGTCCGTCTTTTTTTTGCAATACCGCAGTTAAATTTGCCAATCGAGTTCATATGTGACGCTAGGGGTCGTTAAGATTATACACTAGAGCTAGGTCGGTTGATTGACGGTGACGGTGAGATCGCCATCGATGCCGCTAAAAACCTCACAGCCGAGAGGGATTCCCTCTTCAAGTATAAATTTAAAGGGGACGTAACTTGCTATCAAACGAGGGAAAAATAAATTTTATGCGTGTTTTCGGTAAAATATATTTGAATTAATAAGAGTATCGAAAATCAACGAGAAAATTGCACACTACTTAAGTAGCCATTTTTACGGAGTAAAATTTTTGTAGGTGGTCAGAAAAAGTCCTTTCAAAAGCCGGCATCCTGAAATATGTTGGGATTAGGCTGCATAATACTCAATTCCATCGATGTCGCTAAGAGCCTCGCAGCCGAGAATGATGCCTTCTCTGACCATGGAGAATTGGCGGCGGTTCAAACATCAGATGAAAAGACAAATACAGTCATGCACCGATCTCAGGAAACCTTAACCGGAATCCAGCCAGGTCTTTTCAGTTAGGAAAGATTAATTAAGTAGGTTTGGAGTTTCGATCATCGTACGTCAAAATCTTTCAGGCATACCAAAATGCCGGCTGCTGAATACACATCTTATCGGTCAACTGAAAAAATAGCACTCGATAAAAATGGCTACCTAAGTAGCATGTGTTTTTTCATCTTTATTTAAGTTTCCCTTATAAGTTCAACTATATGTTGTAGAAAATGCAAGTAAAGGTATTCTGGCAGGGCAGAAATATCATGGGATCTTTTTCCTGCGATTATACGCATTCTAAAACATTTCCGAATTTTGGTTAAATTTTCCTGACTAGACAGCACTTTAATTTTTTTCCTTCACTAACCTGCTTTTGGCGGTTTGCTTCGGCAGCAGACTTTATTAATTCCTTTTTATATTCCTTAAAATCCTCAATCTCTTGCATCTCCTGTTGCTTTTTAAGAACGAATTCGCGCTCGCCTTTGTTGGCATCCTTGCGCGCCTGGCGGCGTCTCTCGAGTTCTGCCAGGAATATATCTCGAAGTTCCAGTTTTCGCTTCAACGCCAGATCTTTCTCCCTACAAAACATTGGCAGATTATTGAACCAGGGACTTTTTGTTCATACGAAAGAATGTCGAGGGACTGTAAGAGACGAAAGGTATTTGAAGAAAAAAATCCTCATATATTATGAAAATATTTTGAGTTTTTTCACCAAGGAACCCACCAATATTCTACTTATTTCCGGAAACGCCAGTAAAACGAAAGTAATAGCGCGAGTAATCGTTTCGCACACATTTTATTCTCCCTTACTGAACTATCTGTATATCCGATGGCATTGAGTAATGCTCAACTTGCAAGTGAATAACGCTCTCCAGGTGTACGCGTTTTCCGAATTTGTTGTTTTCCGTTTGTAGCAAAACAACTTTTTTATCTAAAGCCATAACTTAGCTTGTATTATTTAGATTTCTACAAAACCGGGAAGACTGTTGCTGACCTAATGAAGGAAATTTAAGTATTTGTATGGTGACCCGTTAATTTCAGCACAGAATATTTCGACTGTCCATTGCGACAAGGTACAACAGGTTGACCATGGTTTTCGACCATGTCCACCGTGTGCTTCACCGCAGGGTGGTGCAAGGACGGTGCTTGCGTTGATTATAGTGAGAGTATACTTGCAAAGCATCTACCTCACTCTCGGTTTCACTCCCCATCTTAGCCCGGGGCCAGATTGGGAGTGCCATAAATGTAAGAACGGTGACATACGCTTGAAGTTCGGCTAGTTCTTTAGCCACAACCGTCTCACAGCGGTGCTTTTCCTTCTGGAAGTCGTCACACCGCAGCGTCATTTTGTCGCGCAGCTGAAATAGGGACAAGTTGCATGTATCAGTTGGTGTTGAGTAAAACTTTGGCAAGCCACTTACTGCACTCGAGTCCATACGAGTTATCCTGAACTTACCTGTCTACTTAAATGAATTAGGTAAGAGTGTAATATTCATCGATATTCAGATGTCGGCGCTCGCGTGTCTTACCCGTCTGGCCACATAAAACTATAGAGGAACATTAACTTGGGGTTTGCCAATCCATATTTCCGTTGGTTTAGGATAATTGCTAAGCCACTATTCAAATACTAGGAAGTTTCGGAGAGCCAATATAGTCAGGTACTGCCGAGTAACCTAGTCGGTACCTGACCTTTGGGTCATTTAACTGAAGCGATAAGACGAACCACGTAAGTCGCTTAAGGCAGAAAATACTCTACTAGAGGACATGTAGTGATAAAGCAGGTTCGACATAAAATGTAAGTATCTACACAACCCAGATGCAAGTTTTTCAGGCGGCGTAAAAAATAATCCTTTCTATGAGCATCAAGGGTTATGTCAAGCAATCTCCTGAAATTATAAATCCCCGAAACCGATCGACGAAGCGTCCATCCACTAATTCCACGTGTCCAAGATGCCCTTCCTGCATTTCTAGCAAAATTTAATCCAGGATAAGGAAATCCCGGTAATGTGCACAGGTGAGGGTAAGGTAGATCGGAGCACCATAGGGTAGTCGAGGTTAAGGGCTCGCGTGTTCTATCCTTCGATAAATTGTAGAAAAGTAACTAACACACACAGAGTACATGCACAGATGACTCTCAGGCTTAAAATTCGTTTATTTTCCGGTTCAGTTTTCTCTCATTCAAACAGAAGATGTTTTAATTCGCCCTTATAGCTGCGTGAAGAGCGCTAAGAACTTATTCCCAAGAAGATTACGGCTGAGCAAACGCTTTTAGTTTTGATCCATGCATTCCAACCTGTAGCTGAGAAATTTGGAATTAATTTCTGTGATGGATCCTGATTGCTCCGGCGAAAATGTTTGTAGAAATATAGGTATAAAAGGGTTCAGGTCGTCTCATTAGTTAGGCCCGCGCAGAACGTTTCTGACTGGAAGGTAAGTGAGAATGGGAGTGAATTACTGTGCATGGTATGCCTGTTTCACTTCAAAATTGCAACGTTTGACGATACTGGTGTCTCTGCCCATTTCCGCTCCCATATCGCATAAAAACGTTCAACCCACCTGATCATGGACGCACTTGGCAAATTCCTGCTTGATCTGAACTTACCTGTCTACTTAAATGAATTAGGTAAAAGTGTAATAAACATCGATATTCAGATGTCGGCGCTCGCGTGTCTTACTCGTCTGGCCACATAAAACTATAGAGGAACATTAACTTGGGGTTTGCCAATCCATATTTCCGTTGGTTTAGGATAATTGCTAAGCCACTATTCAAAATACTAGGAAGTTTCGGAGAGCCAATATAGTCAGGTACTGCCGAGTAACCTAGTCGGTACCTGACCTTTGGGCCATTTAACTGAAGCGATAAGACGAACCACGTAAGTCGCTTAAGGCAGAAAATACTCTACTAGAGGACATGTAGTGATAAAGCAGGTTCGACATAAAATGTAAGTATCTACACAACCCAGATGCAAGTTTTTCAGGCGGCGTAAAAAATAATCCTTTCTATGAGCATCAAGGGTTATGTCAAGCAATCTCCTGAAATTATAAATCCCCGAAACCGATCGACGAAGCGTCCATCCACTAATCCCACGTGTCCAAGATGCTTTTCCTGCATTTCTAGCAAAATTTAATCCAGGATAAGGAAATCCCGGTAATGTGCACAGGTGAGGGTAAGGTAGATCGGAGCACCATAGGGTAGTCGAGGTTAAGGGCTCGCGTGTTCTATCCTTCGATAAATTGTAGAAAAGTAACTAACACACAAAGAGTACATGCACAGATGACTCTCAGGCTTAAACATTCGTTTATTTTCCGGTTCAGTTTTCTCTCATTCAAACAGAAGATGTTTTAATTCGCCCTTATAGCTGCGTGAAGAGCGCTAAGAACTTATTCCCAAGAAGATTACGGCTGAGCAAACGCTTTTAGTTTTGATCCATGCATTCCAACCTGTAGCTGAGAAATTTGGAATTAATTTCTGTGATGGATCCTGATTGCTCCGGCGAAAATGTTTGTAGAAATATAGGTATAAAAGGGTTCAGGTCGTCTCATTAGTTAGGCCCGCGCAGAACGTTTCTGACTGGAAGGTAAGTGAGAATGGGAGTGAATTACTGTGCATGGTATGCCTGTTTCACTTCAAAATTGCAACGTTTGACGATACTGGTGTCTCTGCCCATTTCCGCTCCCATAGCGCATAAAAACGTTCAACCCACCTGATCATGGACGCACTTGGCAAATTCCTGCTTGATCTGAACTTACCTGTCTACTTAAATGAATTAGGTAAAAGTGTAATAAACATCGATATTCAGATGTCGGCGCTCGCGTGTCTTACTCGTCTGGCCACATAAAACTATAGAGGAACATTAACTTGGGGTTTGCCAATCCATATTTCCGTTGGTTTAGGATAATTGCTAAGCCACTGTTCAAAATACTAGGAAGTTTCGGAGAGCCAATATAAGCAGGTACTGCCGAGTAACCTAGTCGGTACCTGACCTTGGGCCGTTTAACTGAAGCGATAAGACGAACCACGCAAGTCGCTTAAGGCAGAAAAAACCCACCTGATCATGGACGCACTTGGCAAATTCCTGCTTGATCTTGTACTTAGCTATCCTCTCCTGACATTCGCGTTCCTGCTCAGAGGCAATTAGCGCATCCATCCATTCGCGCTCAATTCGGTCTTCCTCTGCCTTAAAGGAAAATAAGTTAAAAATCTACCGTTTCCTTTCCAGGAGATACATTATGAATAAGAACTGGGTTATCTACTGCGTAATGCATGGTTGCAAAGATATTTGTTTTTGGAGCTCCAGTGCTGCAGTTAGGTCACCTAGCGTCATCCGAGACAAAAGGCTTAGTGGACAGAATGCTTAATTATATTGAGGTTCAAATTACTGCTTGTAAGTCAATGCACTTTCGACTGAAGGAGAGTTCAACCAACAATTTCGAAGAGGTCCACCATGTGCTCCACAGCATTTTGGTGCCAGGACGGTGACCGGAGGTGAGGTGGGGCGCATGCGACTGGCGCCACGCCTTGTTCGAATCGCATGGAGTTGGAGTGCCACAAAGGTCACATTAAGAAGGAGCCATTGCAATCTGCCTCTCAGTTCGCCAGTCAGCCACTCCACACAAATGCACACACTGGGCTGATCGTGGTGCAACTGCTGATGCATCTAATGACCTTCTCTACGCGTACCCTGCACATACCCTGCCCCCCAGACACCAGCACCAGCATTCCACAGAAAAGTTGATTGAGCGGCTCACATCTCGCATGTATGAAAGTGTCAGACGTCACATTAACAATGAGCCAGCGCAGTCTGACTCTCAGTCCACCAGTCAGCCACTTCACACAAACACATCCCTCCAGGCCATGACTCGGATCACATATGCAATAGAGGAGCCACATGAAGAAGTAGCCCGAGATCATACTTCATCCTCAGTGAGAGGAGCTGGTTTAAAACACAAGGGATATAAGCGGCAGCTCGGATTCTAGCTCACACAGCCACACACAGATATCTGACGGATTGGCGAGGTTTGTCTAAATATCCTGGAAATTAGGCAGTGGAACTCAGCTTTTATGGAAGCATTATATAGCAACTTGTCTTCTTGAAAGGAAAACGCCTATGTGGAGACAACCTGCTTATAGACTTGAATACGTTTTTCGCAGAAATCGGTGCTTACCTCGTGAGGCTTTGAAGAACATTCTTAATGCAACTTAAATACCAGATAGACGTGGCACATAGTACTTAATTGGTTACCAGAAAACAGCTTTCGCACCACTGATATTCAGGCTTTCTGTCACGTTAACAAGGTGAATAAGAAGATGGACAGACACCAGCTTTTTTTCGTAAAACAGGAGTACATTCGATTCAAAAATTCCTATTTGTGAATCTACTTACTTTAGCCCCTAAGATATTATAGTAATATGGTAAACAATGATTGCTTTACCGTCCTGGCAGCCTCTCTGCACAAATTACGCCGAGATGGCCAAACGTGTTGTAGGTGAAATGTTTTATTGCATTTTCATTTTAGACAATATATCATTTATAAACGACAGGCCACTGTATGATTCATTTGAAAAAATGCTGCTATTAATGAGACCAGTCGGGTGCAAATTCACAATCACGAAATAGGCTAAAAATACGATTTTTTTGCTTCATCTTTACGTTTAAAACGATAGGTTGAGCATGCTTGCTAGGTTAGTCAAGATTGTACTTAAATATTAATATGTCTTCTGGCTTCGGTGTACATAGCACTTCCGAAACTAAATATTATTTTCTAGTAAACACAGTCTGCTTACTTCAGAAACTTGATTTATAAAGATTTACCTTCAAACATTACGATTGTGGTCGCATCTAACTGCAAAAGATTGAAGCCCCTTGGTCGAAGCCTCATAGCTCAAAAGGTTAGAGCACTGGTTTGGATATGACGACGATATTACTATGGTGAAATGGAATTCCATCGACACTACCGGGATTAGTACATTTGAATCAAGTGGGCTATACGAAAGACTTCTGTTTCAGTCCTGTCCATGAAAAATAATTTAGCAACAGAAATATCAGATTCAAAATGATAAAGTACGAAAACAACCGCTTTACGGATGTATGGGAATGCTTTTGGTCAAAGTTTAGTATGTCGCGGAGCTTGAATTATTTTGAGAAAATATTAGTTAATTTCGGAAGCATACTTAGGGTGTTAATCACTGGCTCCGTAAAGGCTGTATCTGTGCGCCATCTCACAGACGAACTACAATTGGTATCCACTTATAAGATTAGATAGGACTAGGCCGTCGGTATCACACCTTATCATGTGTCTTAGAGGTTTTCAAAACTTGTCTGAAGTGTAAACATTTGTAAAAGTAGTACCTTTTTCATTTTCCTGTTGAGTTCCGTTGCGATGGCCTGCGACCTCTGCATGATTCCAACCGCTCTAGAGCGCACTGCGCGAGCAAATTTCATTAGTTCAGGGCTGTGTGAAAATGACAAGTGAACACGATATCTTTAGTTTCTATTTTTAAAGGGAAGTATTTAATGCTCAATAACCAGCTGATGCTGGAGCTTGCCTACAGGGTTCAGTTCAGTTTTATTAAGGGAAATATAGGCGAAGCCTTTGAGCTCCCTATTGATGTCAGTGACACTGTAAATTGAAAAAGGCTGACATATAATGGACGTTGGACAAAGGGTTATCTCCCCGACACACTGCAGGGCATCGGACAAACAATTCTAAAATAATGTTACTCAAAAATAGGGAGTAGTATGTTATATCACGCGAAAATTGTGGATGGGAATATGTTTCAGTAAATGTGTTAGGTTCAGGTGTCGTGGTGGTACTTATGGCAGTACTGGTGACAGGGAACTTCCTGCTAAATCAAGCTTGCATGCAATTCTGGGGCTAACCCCATCCCCCATTCCCTTGTACCCTCTTAACGCCAAACAGGGGGAAATTTGAGAAACGGGCAGCGCAGATAGTTAATGAAATAATCTGTCCGACAGTCCCAGCAGAGGTCAAAGTTTCCACGTCTGCGACAACAGACATTTCCTTGTCAGCACTGACGCGTAGATTGGTGTCATTCCTGTCGCACCTGCTGACAAATGTTACAGTAAATTCTGCCTGTTTTCCCGGCCGTCCACTCACTTGTTTTCGCTGTTTTATCACCGCCTTGGACTTCAGATTCCCATGTCCTCCGTCTCCTTTTCCCGTGTCCTGTTAAGGCGGCCATACAATGCGTCCTTACCGATTGTAGCGCTCTGAGTATAAAAACCACTTAGCTCCTATAGTCTAACGTTCTTCGGGGGATATGGGATATAACTATTTCGACACCGAGCTAGGCCCATGATAGTAAACACGAAGCTGTTTGAACTTTAAATGGAGGATTTTTTTCAGAGGCCTCTTCGAAGGCTACTATTGGCCGAAAGAGATGTGTGTATTTAGCGTAACCTTTGTAATTAAGAGGATAAAATAATCCACATGACCGCGGAAACAGCAAACCCACTGGACAAGTAGTTCCCGCATTCAAATCTAGAGTGAGAGAGAGGTCTTTACCTGACACTGAATCTTCAGCTACAGTGGACTCCGACGCATTTAAATACACAATGGCTTTCAGCATGATCAAATAGAGACCAGTGCTTGGTTCTTTCGTGTGCCAGGTTCTGAACCAGCCACATACATCAAATTTTACCGACTACGCGACTCACTTTATGATGTGCTCAAGGCTTGACCGACACTTTGGCGTTCACCTGGGACACATACTCCTCCACCCCATCGTTCGAAACTGGTTAAGGTTTTGCCTTTTCCCGGAGCAAAACGTTCAAGCCAATAACCTGAACTGCGCTCTGTGCAGTGGGAGTGCAATTAACTGCTTCGCGGACAGACCAATCATTGTGTCGGCGGAGGTCGACCATTGGGCTCTACTACCTTAGTTACCAGTCGCGTGTGGCCTGCACGACATTCGGAGTGCCTACTAAGCTGGCGTTTTTCAACATATTTCTTCGTCCCTATTACTTCACTTTTCAAGGAACTCTAGGACAGCAAAAAGATAAGGAACTAAGCGGAAAATTATGAAAGCCGTTAGATGGCAACACATATTTTCAGTAGGAACACCCGAGAGCTTGGTAGACCTTCATCGATATCGAGGACTGTTGTTGACGCTACACACATGCATAACCTAAACCGACGTCCTTTAAACCGTAACGAACCGCAGCTTATAATGCAAGGCTATATAGCTCGGTACGTCTCCAAAATTATCGATGAGACCAGCATTTATGTCAACTCACCGCAACGCTGATAATGTCCCATTTCACTTTTACTGACTTACTCGTTCTGTCGAAGGGCTACTGTCCGTTTTGCCCGACTCTCCTCCTCAAAATGTTGTCTGTCCAAAAAGAAGCCCAGTTTCTGTTCAATTTCGGCATTTTTCTTTATCATAATTTCGCTGATTTCTTTCTATTGTGCGCGTGAGTCTTTTTGGCAGACAGTATAGATGTGGCATACCTGTTTCATGGCATTCAGTAACTGGCATTCCTGCGTCTGGGCTTCTAGCATTCTCCGTGTTAAATAGGGTTGTACGCTTTCCGTGGAGATGAGACCGACTCTTATCATACGGTCGTGTTCAGCTTTCTCTACTTTTCGATCATGGAGTAGTTGTTCACGATCTTGGGCAGCCTGGTGGGGATTCGTTGTGATGCCCTGTTCGGGAGGAGGAAGAAGAAGCAGATTATTCCTCTGGTTTTTGTTTAAGCCCTACCCTGAACTCCATAACCTTGCCTTTCAGCACATTGTTCCATTCCTCTTGACCCATTTTCATGTCGTGTCGGCTGCAAACCTGCACGCCTTCAACAAGTGCCGCTTCTTATCACACGTGGAAGTTCGAATGAATATCGATTTCTTCCGGCATGTTTCACGCTCACCTGGAATGCGCTGTCGGTGGCTGCTGGCGCGCCCGTGGTCCTGTCAAATAGGATGCGTGGAAGTTTTTGAAATCATCAGCACTTTGATGACCGGTAAACCACAGTCAAAAGGACACTGCACATCGCTTCTTCCATATGTTGATCTGGACGAAGCGACTCAACTGCCAGCGATGGTGGAATATCCGACAGTACGGAAACAAAGGAAAGCACCATCATCAGCACTTTCGGCAATGCCGAGATATTAGTTTGTTAGCACTGTACACGACCACGGGCATACCCAACTTAACAGTGCTCCAATACTAGCAGTTTTCCATCCCAGACGATTGGGCGTATCTAGGCTGGAGAGCTCGACTTATTCTTTTCTCTTGCGTCGACGGTTGAACGCCGAACATACATGGGTATCGAGGCCGATTTTAAACTAAGTCAATCATTGTGTCCACTTAGATAGGAAAATCTTATTTAGGGCATCCGGTGAAGAACATGCCTGAAAAAATTCGTTTATTTCTTCTTGGATGGCCTGAGTATATTTTACGATTTTGCCTCAACAAGCTTCAACTGCTTAACGCAAGATTAGTTCGGTGTGCTTTTCTTAAGCGAATTTTTCGAAGTCAATGACGAGCAGTTTTCCTAATCAAAAGTGAGTGAGTGAGCGGAATTACGAGAATAGTCTTCATTCTGGTCAGAAAAGCAGCATCAACAAAGTTTTTGAGTCCAGGCGCGTGGTGCTTGCGTACACCAAACACAGGAAGTGACCATCTGAATAGTCTTCATTCATCCGAATAGTCTTCATTAATTCTGCTTGCGCACACCAAACCCAGGAAGTGACCATCCGAATAGTCTTCATTCTGGCCAGAAAAGCAGCATCAACAAAGTTTTTGAGTCCAGGCGCGTGGTGCTTGCGTACACCAAACCCAGGAAGTGACCATCCGAAGTTCGAGCTCACAATCTGTTGTCTAAAAGTCCAAATGCCCTAAGCAATTGCGCCACGAACTCGTTGCCTTGCCCGTTTAGATCGGAAATGTTGGCATTTGTTGATGAACGCTCACAGATCTCTTACGGGACTGATGCCTTACCAGAAGCCCGATAGCTGCTAGTATTATAGGCAGATGATTTTTGCCGAAAAAGAGGGGGAAGAATGGAATGGCCATTTGTCACTCATTCACCGCCCACTCCACGTGATGCACCCCCCCAGGGCTCGAACCCGCGACCTGTTGGTTAGAAGTCCAACGCCCAATCCACTGCGCCACTGTGCGGCTGCTGGCGGAGTCGGGAAGAGGCCCCAAGGCAGAACGGAACGAGCAAGTCCCGTAAGCAATCGGTGAGCGATCATCAATGAAAATCTAGATTTACTTAATTTATCGAAGAAGTTTGAAGTTTTAATTTGCTTGATCACCTGAAATACCGCGATTGAGATGCTTGAGGCCCCAAATAACGCTTCACGCAACCGGACACACAATGGTAGCCAAAGCCTCCGGATTGCAAGGTTTTTATCGTCCATGACATAAAAAGCGCGTGCACTTAACGAACTGGCTGGCATGCAACACATACTGCCTGGGTTGGGGCTATGAGTGATGCAACTGTGCTATCGTTGTTGTGCAGTGTCATCCACTGTGTACGAGGATGGCCCGGAGTTGCCATTGGAACCGAGTAGTATGTCAGTTCACGATGGGAACAAACAACTTCATTTTTATGGATTTCTGACGTTCTTTTGTCCCTATCCGTGTCCTCACCCATGCACTCGCGATTCCCCCGAAAGTCCCGCGATCCGTGATGTAATTACTACTTTTAAGTGTGGATGACAATAATTCACTCTAATCGCTACACAGTTTATTAACTTAAAAAAGGAGGAAACGAATTTTCTCTCGAATAGCAGTGCAATTCAAGGACTGGAGTGCAGGTTAGGTCTCACGTAGGGAATTCACGAAGGTTGCAAACATGCATTGTTGCCACAACAGTCGAGTACTGGTTTAGAATGTAGCACTGTGTACACAATTCCCTGTGGGACCGAGTACGCGCAAAATTTTGCAGACAGTTTAATTTCGAGCCTTCGACAGAGAGCACACACGACAGTTCGACCGTCGTAGTCCGACGATGTCCACCGTATGCTCCACATAAGGGTGGTCCAGGGATCGGGACTTGCGCGTGGATTAGTTTTAAGTGATAGTAGACTTGCGCAGCAGCTATCACACTATCCTCTTCCCCTAACTCAACTCGGTGTCATGGCAGATTCAGGAAGACCAAAAGGGGGGGAAGACGCAGGTGGTTGGCATGGCCGGAGCCGGCCCTAGGCGTGCCACCACACCTGGCTCGGATCCCAAATGAGTGGGAGTGTCATAAAGGCCACATAAAGAAGAAGCCATAGCAGCCTGACTCTCAGTCAGCCAATTTCCACAAAACGCACTAGCCACGCGGTCCGACTTATCCTGTCAGTTGCCAAGAACCAGGGTTTCACACAACAGAGGGTTGAATGGCTCACATCTCCCATGTGTGAGATAGCCAGAGGTCACGTTAATAAGAACTCATCGCAGCCTGACTCTCAGATCACCAGTCAGCCACTCCACACAACACACATTGGACTGACTGCGAGGTCTTAGTGTAATTGTCAGTTGAAAACCTTCCAACCCACGGCGTTTATCGCTCAGTAATATTCTCAAGTTCAGATTATACATGCAACAGAGGAGCCACATGGAGAAGGAGCCGAGGATCAAAAATTGCCTCACAATCAGCTATGTAGGCTGAAAGCATGTTTCTTGTAGGGTTGCGTATTATCATGTAAGATGCAAAGGCTGATGAAGAGAGATGTAGCGATTTGGTATAGCTGGCGGTGTTCTACCGCAGGTTTTCATGGAGACGCATGTGACCTAATAGGTCCATGCGGTGTGTGAATGTGCGTGAGCAGTGTGGACATTTGATTCGACTGCAGCGGGTGTATGTTAACGCTCCAGGCACCAGTTTGTCCGTCTCTGAGCAATGGATTCGCAAGTGACCGACCAGGCCGATGTGTGAGGTTAATGTGCGATGGCAATGAGGACAGGTTAGTACCGAATCCCCATCGCTGGTAGCGGGGGCGGTGGTGGTGGTGTTGGAGGAAGCAGGTGGCAGGTAGTCGAAGGTAGCTACTTGGGGGTGGGAGTGGGGCAAGTGGTGTTCATCACTCCGATCGGTGCAGAGGGTGGAGGTGGAAGGATAGTGTCGGTGATCGTGGGCAGCGGGGCATCGATTAAGTGGTTATCTGTGTGGGGCTGGTCATGGTAGTGGGGTCTGAAGCTGGGGTGGCAGAAGTTGATGTTGCATTGAGTTCGAAGATATCCAACCTGGCCGATTCGTGCGTGGAAACTGCGTTGAGGTCGTGGGTACGTTGGCAGTGGCTGTGTTGATCCTCCCAGGTTGTCCGGTTGATTTGCAGTTGCTTCAGAGATTGATTCAATGTGTCCGTGTAGCGTCGTTTTTTACCCCCCTGTCGGCGAGCTCTCTCAGCGACATCTCCGTAGGAAATTCGTTTGAGTAGTCGCTCATCGTCCATTCTCACCAGGTGGCCGCTCCTTCGCAGTTGCACTGGCCTCAGCACGGTGTGGATGCTGTGGATTCCGGTCCACTCCAGGACTTCCGTGTCCAAGATCCTGTCTTGCCATCTCAGCTTCAGTATTCTGCGGAGGCAGCTGAGATGAAGTGCTTCATTTTCCTAGTTTGGTTCGAGTAGACGGTCAATGTATCCGCTCCGCAAAGGAGTGTCGTCAAGACGACGGCTTTGTACATCTTCAGTTTGGTGTTCAGGTGAATACCGTGGAGATCCCATATGGAGGCCTGCAGCCGTCCGAAGGCCTGACTGGCTTTGGAGATCCTTTGAGCAACCTGGTCGTCAATTACCGTGTTCTGTGACAGCGTACTTCCCAGATAAGCAAAGGTTTCCACATTTTTGGGTTGAGCGCCGTTGACATTGATTCGGGAAGCATTGAATTCCGCACTGGGTGGTGGTTGGTGCGTGAACACCATTTTGGCTGTACTGATTCTGGCGCGGGCCTCAGTCTTGCACGAACACTTCCTGTTGGCAAATGTTGCCAAATCGGAGTACGCATAACGTAATTTTTGAACTGAAAACGTTGTGCGTGTGAACAGGGTCTGCTATATTGCGAGACTTATCAATAGTTCTCTTCGTCTTTTGGGTTTTCCTTTATTATTGTTAGGCGCTACTAGGCGTGCATTTTTCTGACCCAGCACAAAATTATTCTAATTTTGATTTTCGCTGTACTCTTGCCCGCTAACTTTACACTTCCGGTTATTTTTGATGTGCATCAGTTCACACTTTATTGCTTATTTGAGCTCTCAGGTTGTGTTCAACGTTCTGGTTTGACTTCATAATGTGTGGCCTTTACGGCACTCTCACTCCGTGGGATCCGAGCCAGGTGTGGTGGTACGCCCAGGGCGGCTCCGGCCGCGCCGCAACCTGTGCCCTCTCTCATCTCCGGTCTTCTTGACTCTGTCTTGACACCGGACTCAGGTGGGGGGAGGAGGAGAGAGTGCGGTAGCTGCAGCGCAAGGCTACTATCACTCAAAACTAAATCACGCGCAAGTCACCGTCCCTGCACCACCCTTCCGTGGAGCATACGGTGGACAAAATCGAAATCGACGGTCGAACTATCGGCTGTACTGATGGTTTATCCAAAAATTGCGCAGCCGGCGGCGAAGAGGTCCATGCTCCTTTGCATGTCATCTTCCGTCACGGTGTTATGGGCGCAGTAGCCCGCATAGAGCAAGTCGTAGACTGTAGTCGTAGACACGCGCCTTGGGGCCTGCATACACAGACTGTTGAGAAGATGCCCGTCAGTTCTGTAAACGAGGCAGATCTCAGGGCGCTCATCACGTTAGGCGTCCATCAGCATAGCAGGAAACATTAGACTGATGAGGGTGGGGGCCAGTACACAGCCCGGCTTCAGGCCGTTGGCCACTGCGTATGCTTCGGATACCGTCCCATTGTCAGTGACGCGCGCCATCATCCCGTCATGAAGCTGACGAACGATGTGCGTGAACCGCTCAGGACAGCCAAATTTCTGCATGATTTTCAACATTTCGTCGTGATGCACCGAGTCATAGGTTTTCATCAGATCCACGAAGGTAGTGTAGAGGTGGTTTCGCATCGCTTGCCACTTCCCTTGTAGCTAGCGGGCAACGAAAATCATGTCGGTTAATCCACGGTGTTGTCGGCAGCTACATTAGCTTTTCGGGAGCAGTTCCTGCTCTAGGTGACCGTTCAGAAGATTGAGAATGATACGGGCGAAGATCTTCCCGGCGGTGTTGAGCAAGAAGATGCCTCTTTGTTTTTCACAGATTTGCCGGTTCTTTTTTTGATTGGAAAAATAGACGATAGTCACGTCTTTGAAATCCTGAGGAATTTTTCCTTAGCGCCACATTTCCTGGAGGAGTGTTGTGAGTTCCGTTATGAGCCGGGGCCCGCCGTGCTTGTAGACTTCCAGTAGGATTGCTTCGGATCCCCGTGCTTTCCCGCTGCAAATCTGTTGCACAACCCGGATGGTTTCTATAAGGTAAGGCGGCAGATCTAGGTTATTGTTCGTGTCCACTTGAGGCAGCTGGTAAATGGTAGCATCGGAGATGACTGACAAGCAATTGAGGACACTTCTTAAGTGCTCTACCCAGCGCTTCTGAATTTGGGATTTCTCTGTCAGAAGTGCTATGTCGTCAGAGCTGAGGAACGGTGCGGTTTCCTTGATGCAGGGGCCGTAGATGGGCTTGATGGCTTTGAAGTAGTTTTTCCTTTCATTGCGGTCTGCATACCCCTGGATTTCCTCAGCCTTTCGGATCATCCAGGTATCCTGCACCTCCCGCAGCCGTTGCTGTACAAGGCGCCGGCATCCGAAGAAGACTGCTTTGGTGGCATCAGTCCGAAGGTCCATGTACGCTATGTGTATTTCTTTCTTCTCCGCGAGTAAGGTGCGGATGTCGGCTTCATTGTCGTCAAACCAGTCCTGGTGTTGACGGCGTGCGCATCCAATAACTGTGAGGGCGGTGGACGGGATGACATTTCGCAGTTGGCACCTTCGTGTCTCCACGGTGGCTTTATTATCTGGAGCGTACAGGTCCTCCAGTTTCTGGTTTATCTGGTTGCTGAAATCAAAACAGTGAGCAGGCAAATTTAACAAATGAGAATTTAACTTACACGGCAGTTGCTCACCTTGGGGCCTTCGTCGGGGTTGCAGTCGGAGCCTCATCTGGGAGTTGACGAGGCGGTGATCTGTCCAACCATCGGTATCGCGGATCGCCTTGGTTACCAGCACGTCCTGTCGATCTCGCCTCCGGACGAGAACATAGTCCAGCAGATGCCAGCGCCGCGACCGAGGGTGCATCCACGTGGCCTTCTCCCGCGTCGGAAGGCGGAAGAAGGTGTTGGTCAGCAGGAGGCGGTGTTCCGCACACGTTTGCAGAAGAACGAGGCCGTTAAGGTTGCAACTACCGAGGCCATGGGGACCCAGCACTCCCCGCCTTGCAGCGTGGTCTGTTTCGACGCGGGCGTAGAAGTCACCAAGGAAAATTAACTTGTCTGCCTTCAGCACAGTTGCCAGCAGGGCGTGCAGATCCTCGTAGAATTTGTCCTTCACCGCATCAGAGTTCATCATTGGGGGAGCGTAGTCGCTGATGATGGTGGCGAACTTGGCTCCCCGAAGAGGCAGGTGGAGGCTCATCAGGTGATCATTGATACCCTGCGGCAGACAGGGCAGACGTCCCACGATGTCATTCCGGATGACAATGGCAACGTCGGCGTCGCGTCGCTCTGCTTTTGGTCGGCTGCTCCAGAAGAAGGTAAGGCCGGCACCCACCTCCTTCAACCGACCTTGCTCAGAGAATTGGGTCTCGCTGAGAGCAGCAATGTCCACTTTGTAGCACACCAATTCCCGAGCGACTAGCGCCATCCACCGTTCCGGCCGGATGCTTCTTGGATTTTCTAAAAGGGAACGAACATTCCAGGCTGCTAGTGTGAGTGGACTCACCCGAGAAGCCTGGAGGGTATGGCGCGGGGGATGGGGACGGGTGTAGTGTTGTTTGTTTGACTTTGACGCCCGCTTATTTTGTGATATGCAAACCATTGCTTGCTGCGAGGAGGCAGGCAGTGCTCTACCAAAATAGTGATGCTTGGACATCCCAGACTGCTGCTGAACTCCCCTATGGGATCTGATTTAGCCTAAGCCGCCTACGGGGTTGCTGTCATCCCCACCATAGAACTTTTTGAGAGGGCGGGAGGCGGGAAGTTCGGTAGTCAGACATACCGGGTGTGGAGGCACCCACAGCACCGGAGACCCTCACCTGGTTTAGCACGCCATTCATGACAGTTGCGGTAGATTTAGCCCGCCGAGAAGAGCCCAGCTACGAGGAGCCACAGGTGACAGTTGGGTACCAGTTAGAGGCGGCCACAGGAGCATATAACACCTGTACGAGACAAATTGAGCGATAAAATGCTACATGTGTGGTGCTACCCGAACTAGTACCCCCTACACCCCAGAGAGGACACACAGAAAGACCTAGTTTTCAGAAATTCTTCATCGGTTATTTGAAACTGTAAATAGGAAAGTGGGCGTTTCTACCCAGTTACTGCAAGATTTCAGTAAATACACCCAGATCCAGTGCGTGAATTCGTGTGTTCACTTTGAAGTAAAATAATGTTTCTCACAACAAAGGTAGAACAGTTTTGAGAAATTAAGTGAGTCAAATTCTTCACCGAACTTGGTTAAAGGCATTTACTTAAACTCGTCACTGAAACATCTCGACTAGGAAGGGGTTTCGGATGAAACGACATGGCGAATAGCTTTGCGTTTGGATAGGAGCAACTTTAATCCGTTCTTCTAGGTAAAAAAACAGGAAGAGGACAGATGACGGGTTTATTTTTAGGACAAGCAACAAACGAAATCAGACAAAATGTCTATGACTCGATGAAATATTTTTCTGCTTCTGAACCGGTAGGCAATGCAACTTATCGTTATCAATTATACTAGTTACCCTTTCTTACGTGTCTTGCAGAATACGGATTGTGTGCTTTCAATCACCTCCTAGATAGGGAAATGAGGTGTTTGAACCTCTGCCGGTGTTGTTTGGTCCGGTGCTAATAATGTGTTAGTTCAAGTTAAGTGAGTACAAATGAGTTTAAACGTACGAGAGAGGACAAAGAAAGACAACATGGAATGGAAAATGCATGGGTGCCAGTAAGGAGTCATGTAAAGAAATCGTGCGTAATGCTGTACGTCCAGATGACGCCGTTTTCTAAGTATCTCGAAAATTCGATATCCCCCCGATATACATTCACCGGACAACACTATCATAGCCTCGATATACGTAGAGTGAAAACTAAATATTACCTCACTATCACTGCGATATACTGTCGAAATACTGTTGGTACTAGGGAGTCGTTAATAGCACTAACTACTATACGCTCACATAATTACTTGCCCGTGAACGTTTCCTACACTTATTTATCACTATCGTTTTCAGCTAGCTGTCCAAGTAAGTCTAACTAATCGGCCTAATCACACAACTGTACGATGTGGTTTGTAACGCCCAACGAGATTGAGTGCGTTATTTGAGCGAAGTGAACACTTGAGGCGCGGACCTGGGATGTCGATGGTGTGACTGCGTGCTAAGGAGAATATTCGGTGACCATCCATCTCTTCCACCGACCGCCCTCCCGCAACGCTTCTCAACCGTCCTCTCGCTACGTCGGCACCTCTCACGGCCCTTTCTTGCAGTCGCCCACAGCGCTGGATTCCCCATCGGTTATGTAACTGACATGTTAGTGACACTTCCCATCCAGACAGGTTGTCCCTTGCTGTAACTCATCCCTTCCCTTTCTATAAATGCTACTCGTGCTCATTCATGTTATACGTTTATGATTCACTAAATTCGCATTTTACTTTTGGCATCCGGATAAGTATCGATTGGTTTAACAATTATATTCAGCTCGGTACTAGCAAGGATTTATTCACAGGGCATCTTGTTAATCGGCGTGTGCTAT
Source organism: Schistocephalus solidus (assembly GCA_017591395.1). Classification (NCBI taxonomy): domain Eukaryota; kingdom Metazoa; phylum Platyhelminthes; class Cestoda; order Diphyllobothriidea; family Diphyllobothriidae; genus Schistocephalus; species Schistocephalus solidus. The sequence goes on from WEDG01001832.1 coordinate 103,864, forward strand.
CCTCGATGACCTCGATCACTACAGTTTTTGTATCAGCTGATCAGAACATGACGCTCAAATTGACCGCAAGCAATTATACCTCTGTCAAATAAACAAGCATATTATAGACCTGATTTTCTCAAAAGGCAATGCTCCCCTCATCGTTGATTTTAAGAAGGACTTTTTCAAAGTTACGATGCATTAATTCATTTTGCCTTCCGCTTGTCTCTTCAAGAAGGGCTAGTGCCGTTCCTACCTATCATGCTTTGACCTCGCAGATATTAGCTTAATTCGAAACTTTTTAAATCACTTTACTGGCAGCATATATCCTCCATGAATGGTGCTGGAAGTCTTTCTGACTTCATGTCAGTTGATGCAAATAACATCCTGGAATTTTTGCCAACTAAAATTTGCAAACCCTACGCTTCGGAAGCAACCGTTCCCCAATTTCTTTTACGAAAACTAAAGAAATTGAATAGGCAGGTAAAAGATCAACCTACTAGTGCGTTATCGGTGAATCTAAGGATCGCAGAGATTTTTGAATAAGCCTCTAAGCTTCATCTTGCACATGACAGAAGGAGGTAATCTTGTGCACTCAGCGAGTTACACTTTGCACAATCTGTTGCTCAGCTGTTCCGTCGTCGATCCTCCTCTAAACAAGGATATGAAGTTCATCCATTACTAAATGAAGATAAGAACTTCCTTCTCAAAGATTGACGAGGCAGAATTGTTTTGTGAGTTCTTTACAAATAATCTTACGATGGAATCTGAACCAGTTCTGACGTTTCAGCCATTCTCATTGAATGTTATCAGCACCATTGATTTCTTCTTAGAATTAATTTGCAAGCAAAAAATTCATCTAAAAAACTCGCACTCTTCGGGGACTGATGGTTTTCCAAACTCAGTTATCAAGAGAGTGCCAAGTTTCCCCAGATTGCTTTGCCATAAATTCTCAGTTAATTTTTTTGAACGGATTCTTTCATGACCCATAGAAGTTATCTATTACTATTATTATTCCTGTCTTCAAGTCGGGATTTCGTTCGGACTTAGATAGTTATCGAGGTGTTCACAAAACCTAATTTCATGCAAAACGTCTTAAAAAATATTTTTATTCAAATTCTCGACTTTTGCCTTGAAATAAGCATCGAAGCGACTCGCACTATGGTTTTCTACGTGGAAGATCACGCGAAGCGTGCCACTTTATTTTTATTAACCTCGTCACTTCCTCTCGTTATGAGCAGTAGTCTTTAGTTTTGATATACTTTGACCTGAGCAAAGCATTTGACCAGACACCGCACAGACGTCTTCTAGTAAAACTGGAAGCCATCGGCATCTGACCTACTCTCCTTGACTTCATTGGTTCCTACTTGTCTAACCGCAGTCAGAAGGTCTTAGTAGGTAATAGCTACTCGACGCCTCAGTCGATCACGAGTGGCGTTTTTCACGGCATGGCTCTAGGTCCCCTCATGTTCATTCTGTAAATAAACGAAATTTCATATATACTCAAAAATTCAAAAGAATTTCGTTTACGCTGATGATCTCAAATGCATTTACTCATTTTCTAAAGACAACGCCAATATTTGCATTGATAAAATCAACACTGATCTGCTTATGCTTTTACGTTGGAGCTCTAGTTGGCAGATGGAATTTTCTCCATCCAAGAGTTGCTTCAGGTGTTTGGCCCCGCAAGCTTCCTGGACCCCTAGTATTTCAAAATAGTACAATTTTAGAACGACCAACCATAAGAGACATAAGTCTAAATTACACGAATAAGCTAACATTATCGCCTCATGCAGATCAAATTTCTGCAATGGCTTCACAGATTTGTGGTTATAGATAACTTTATTTCTTCCTTCTGGAAATAAAGTTAAGACTGTATCGCATGTTTGTTCTTCCCATCCTAGAATACTACTGTCCCCTCTTTGGGTTGATGAACGCCTCTGACCGCAGTAACATTGAAAAAGTTCAGAGGGTTTCTACTCGAAGACTTTTTTCTCTTCCTGGATCCAGTATCTTTTATACGGATAGATGCCAGTTAGCAAACATTAAATTTATCTGGGTAAGAAGATTCGAAGGCGGTCTCTGCTTTCGGTTTCGTGTTAACTCTAGCCCAAATCTCCCAAGAATTAACGCTCTCACTGCGGTTGATGGACCATATGCCACTCGTAATTCCTCCATGATAATTTCACTACCCCTTAGCTCCACAACTAACCGTTCTTAGTTTTTTTGCCTCCAAATATGATTAAATATGGAATAATCTTCCACTGGAAATTAGGTTGTCGTCCACATTATCTATTTTCAAAACCAAATAACGCAAACATTTAACTTCGGAAGATATAAAGTCCTAATTGTCTGTTTCCTTCCGAAACTCGCAACTTTTTGATTTTGAAAAGGGTCCTCCTGGTATTTGAGGCAGTTCCCTTGATATTGAATTGGTTTATAAATAAGTTTCCATCATCCTCTGCAGATTCAATTTTCGCAGTCACCTTTTCGCCCACTCCTTTTTAACTTTTATCACCAAATCTTGACAACCTTGTTACTTTCCTCCGATTTTGCAACCCTGACGATGGTCACCGGGATCTGTTGGTGATCATGGCGGGTTATGATGTTTTCACCACCCTGTCAGGGGACTTTGCAGTCAGCAAGGTTGGATCTCGGTGATGATGTCATAACCTCTACTGTCTCGTCTTCGTTTCTATCCTGTTGTCTACGATGAGTTCCTCCTCTCTCCCGTCACTGATGGTTATAAACAGTAACTCTGGCTGTTGGATTATCTCTTATCCGACAAGGAGCGTTTCAAACCCCATACGTTGTCAGCAACATCACAGTACTATCCCATTGCATCGTACCAATCCCATCACTGATTTTTTTCCTAGTTAACCATATATTCCAAAGATTGTTGACTATTGTTTTAAAAATGTCAAATCGTTCTGAGTCGGACATTCCTATCATACTACTCATTTCTGCTGTTCATATGGCTGTTCAAATAGTGCAGCAATTCTACACTTTGTATGAATTTATATCGCGATACTAAGTTTGTAATAAAGGGGCCCTTTGGACCTCAAATATACAATTGATTATTATTATTATTAGTATTATTATAAAATTATCCATTTAATTTAAAGACTGAGAAAAGGAGAAGAAGTAGATAAGGAGGCTCTAACTGAAAATAAACTTCGGTAGGCTTTTGAATTTCAGCCACCACTTTTAATTGCGCTAAATTCACGTAGAAATTTGCTGTAATTGTCTGCTTATCTCTCTATTTCTTAAGATATCTTGGTCTTTTTTCGCTGCTTCGTTTTTATGCACTATGGTACTAAAGACATCTCTACAAGACAATAGCACCTTCTTGAATGAACTTAAACTAACAAGTTACCGATTCTCGATATTTATTCTCGATTGCACATGGCTAGCAGAGCCAAAAAAATTAACATGAAATATTTATCTATATACTGTGTGGATATTTTTCCAATTTTCATTTAATTCTGGGCACTAGGATTAAACATCAACCCAAATCAAAGCCAAAGTGATTACGGAAAAGAACATTTTCATTTAAGTTTTTCCTTTGTTCTAAGGAGTCTGCGAGTGCCGAAGAGATGGCGTATCAATAAACATATCATATGGAGCAGAAAATGTTGGTCAAAATAACTTAATGGTAAGTAAAACAAGTGCCAATAAACATATCCACACCCATTTAGATGAAATACAAAAATCTCCTACTCAGACAGTGGACCGCATAAGACACACGACAATTCGAAGACGCTCCTATGGCAGACTGCCAACATCGCTAGGCTGGTGGACTTGTTCAGGCCTCACTGTCTCAAAAAATCTGGAATTCTTGACCACATACGTACTGCCACATCAAACTATAGAAAGCGATTACGCCGTTTTTGCCAATTGAAAATATTGGCCCTTTGAATAATTTAGAATTTTTAGAATACAGTATTTATATTTGGTTAGCACCGGGAAGGCACTGTTGAAACAAACATTAGTACCGAAATAAAATTATGACAATGTGTACAGATAAAATGTACAAATATGTAATAAGGTAGGCAGACATTGTTCTGTTAGGGCAATAGTTAGCGATGTTTTGAAATTAATTGTCAGTGAAAAAAACTCCTACCTTAAAAATGGAGGCCGAGTTGAATAGGCCTCCTTTTCGAATAGAGGGTAGGAAACAAGATAAAAGGGGCTAGAGTAGGCTAATACTACAGTAGTATTTCAGAATGAGATAATGAAACGTCGATATGGTTTGTTCTTAATCACATAAACGCATGTAACAAAATCTCACGAAATGGCGTCAGTGGACGTGAGGCCTCAGAATCTCAGGATCCAGAAATGAATTCTAATGATGGTAAGTATCCTAAAGAAACGGTAGCATTTTTGACAGTGTACGTCGAAATAAATTCTGTCATTTGAATGACTGGTGGTATTCGGAGAAATTACGGTTTCTGAGGGCACTCATGGTATAGAAAAATAGATTGACGAAAGTCTATTAAATTACCTATGGTCCTTTCTCCGAGTCATGGAGAAAGCTGCTTGGAGCGATGAGGAAAATAAAAGGTTAATAGAAACAGAGTTAAAGGTAAGTGTGCAGTCTTCGCGTGAATGCAGATAGACTAGTAAATTGTAAGCTATTCCAAAGAAAGCTCTACCTATAAGCGAAGAACAGAGAGCGTTTAGATCTGGAGGATGCAGAAGGAGGTTTAATCAGGGCTGAATTTCTTAGGCTATAAGGAAGACTAATGGATGAAATGAAAGAAAGCTTAAGGAGATTTGAGCTTTTATTAAGTAGAAAAAGGAGAAAAAGCCTTCCTCCAGTCTCCTGACCCAAATATATTTTAGGTTCGTCAGCTGGCATCTATTTGAGTAGGTAGTAGTTGAAAGAGTCGGACATAGGAGTTTTTTGTGAAATGTCTTTGGACATTTTCAATTTTTGAACGGCTAGATTCACTCATTAGGACAGCAAAATTCAAGAATGGGAAGTACAAACATACGATAAAGTCTTAATTTAATTTCAGCAAGGTAGAAATTATAAGAAATAAAGCCACCTATCTGAGCAGCCTTAGCCGTAATTCTATCGGCATGAGGTGACAGATCTAATTTATTGGTGTAGCTTAAGCCCAAGTCCTTCGATGGAGGAACATCCGGTCATACGACAAACTTTACAAATAACAGGTTGTGGCAGACTTACAGGCCCAAAACACAAGTAGCGAGAGCTAGAAAGTGAGAACTCCATTAGCCATGTGGAGTTCCACGCCAAAAGAACGTTTACGTCCCAATAAATGTGTTCTAGACAACGTTTGGCCGTAGAGTTAGAGAAGAAATGCACGCATTTGAGGTCATCAGCATAAATATAAGATAATGAATGTTTAACTATCGATGAAATGTCATTTATGTAACGTTAGAACAACAACGGACCTAACACGGTACCTTGAAGGACACCCCTTACAATAGCGGTAGCACTTGAGTATGAGGATCTCACTTAAAGTTATGTTTTCGATCAGATAGGCATGATCTAATAAATTCATTTAGTGGACTTTGAAATCCTATATTCTCTTGTTTAGCAAGAAGTCGTCTACGAGGCACTTTATCGAATGCCTTACAAAGATCAAAATAGATAACTACTAAAGAAAGGTGATCATTGTGCAGAAAGGTTAGTAGATTTAGAAACGACTTATTGCAGGTTTCACAAGAGCGGTGCGGTAAAAAGCCATGTTGAGAGGAGATGATAATTTGATTACTTATGCAAAAATCTGTATTTTTTGGAATAGGTTTTTCAAAGAGTTAAGCAAGAGAGGGCGTTTTACAAACACCGCAATAGTTATGAATGTCAGAGCGGGAATCAGACTTAAAAACTGGAATTATAATGGAAGTTTTCCAATAATCAGGAAAAACCGTTTTCTTGAAATACTGAGAATAATTTACTCAGTAAAGGTGGAAAATCTCTTAACTGTTTAATAAATGAGTTTGGAATGTTATCAGTTCTAACTGAATGAGAATATTATAGGCGAGCTCTTTCTTTTTGAATACTTGAAAGGGAGAAATTAATGGTTGTTAGATGTGAATTTGAATTTGACAGCAGAGGGATTGAGGCTAATTTCAATGGTAAAGTGGTTGAAAAAAAAGGAATTTAACATTTCTGCTTTGCTCAAATCCTCTGTAACGAAATTTTGTTAAAGTCAAGTAAAGGCAGAGTGACATTCAGACGTTTAGGCCACGACGGAACATGGAAGAATTGAGCAACAGATTTGGAAGTATTAGCACCACTGAGTGCCCGAGACTCCCTATGCCTATCTCGCGCGAGCCTTAATTTTAAAGTCTAATTCAAATATTTTTGCTACACTTAAGTGAACTGACAATGAGCTTTATGATGGATCGTTAAGTTGCACAGCCTACTCAGGCAACTTATCTGCCGAGTTTTAAAACCAAGCTCATATCCACTTTGTTTTGGCTATAAGAGAAAGGAAAAGTTAAAATATTTTAGTCGGCCCTCATTGTGTAGGCTCTTCAAACTTCAAATTTCAGCTCCTTTGAGTTTGCGAAGTTTCAGTCTCTACCTCAGTGTAAAAGACACGTTGATCTGGAATAACTCTTGAGTGGATTGTCCAGTCTCTAAATTTGGGAAATATTTTCTTGGACTTAACGATTCTGCGGCTATCCAAATATTCCATCACTGAGGATTTTTCCACGTCCAGGACATTATCCCTACGAGAAATACAAGCTTCAGCGTTCACTTGCTTCCAAATTCACGCCAGCGGTGTGCTGCTCTAATCTGCTTTCATCAAGGAGGGAGAAGTCTCAACAAAGGCTGAGTCGTTGCATGTTTATTAGAAGTCTGACTGCTGAATACTATTGCATCCTAGCCAAGTTATTTAAGAGGATTTATAGATTAAATGCATTCGAATGCAGTCATAAGAGGTATGGAAAACGCAGACGCTCAGGACTTATCTGTGCGGAGGAAAAAAAATCGCCGCGCAGGCGGGTCAGGAACCCAGGTCGCAGATGCATGTGACGACAAACATAACCACTGCGCTACGTGCTCACGACAATTTTGAAAACAAAATTGTATCCAAACAAAAAAAGATGACAAAGACAGATATTCTGTTACCACTTCTCCTCCTGCCAAACAGGCAAAAACCCTGGGAACACTAATGAATGTCACCAACGAGGACGAAAAGTGCATGGGGTGTTTAAATCTCTTGCAGAAATTCTTATTGATGGAGAAAGAGATAAGTAACTTGAAACAATAAATGGCCGATCTCAAAGAGAAGGTTCATAGTTCACCCAGAAAAAAACACACGTAGCAACGAGAATTCCAAACAAAGAAATACCGTATGCAAATATAGCTTCCTCAAGAATACCTAATGTAGAACTTAAAGACATTGCGTCTACAGAGCTCAGTAAATCAGTAGGCATTTCCTTCTTTCAAAAGGGAGATCAAACCAGCTCATGCACCTTACTAATGTCATCAAACTTAGACAGAAGCAGAAAGGTGCTGGATACACAAACATATGCGGCATCGTCGCTGAATGATACAAAAAAGGTTGAAGTTGAAAAGCTCGTCGAATTTGAAGCACCGAAGATGAAGAATTCGAAGTCGAAAAGGGCCAAGAAGCTTTCACAAAAAAGTGGCTTGAACTCCGGTAAAAGCTCGTTCTTACCGATAGATGCTCAAGTGCAATCCTCTGTTGGTAATACAGGAGCAAGTGCAGGACAAATTGGGAAAGTTCCAAAAGGGGTTTGCCATTACCTTTAGGAATAGTTGTGCATACTGACGCAAATAACATCGTCGACCAGAGTAGCATTCTTCCTGATACTGATTCTCTATCAAAAATCTGAACTCAAAGTCACCAAACATTCAATTCGACCGAAAACGCAATATTGTAATTAAAGGAGTTCACGAGTCCACTTCTCTGATTGCAAAGGAAAGGGTAGAACATGACCTCAGTCTTTTCCAAGAATACTCATATTCGATTCTTCGAGATGGCGAATGCGTAACAGTGCACAAAGCATTCCGTTTAGGAAAAGCGGATGTTTCACATGAACTATAATCACCAAGGCCTCTTAAAATCATTTTTGAAAATGATGTTCAGGCTTCATGCCTCCTAGAACGGAGAACGGCTCTCCGTAGCTCACACAGGGATGTGCTTTTTCAGCCGGATTACGAACCCAAGGAAAGGTACAAAATGAGGATGCTGAGAGCAGAACTGAAGAGGAGGACCGAGCAGGGGGAAAAATGGCTCCAAATAAAGGATGGGGAAATAAAAGTGATAAAGGGGTCTTTCTCATGGCAGACCCCGTACATAATCAAGGTGGATTCTCGCCAAGACGGAGGACACTAAATACGATGTACCCGACTGTACAGAGCTTAAGTAATAAAAGAAGGCGCTCCAGAACTCGGATGACGATCACTCATCAGAACTCAGCGTCGGCGGGATGGACACCAGTTCATCTCGGAAAACAAGGACAGACTCTAGTATTCAATTGCGCAAAATGCACAGAAGTCTATATGGATGAGTAACCCAGTCTAAATCGAGATGTTTGTATACCAATGCTCAGAGTCTCCTATCGAAAGTAGATGAACTCAAAGCACTAGTATCAGACCGAACCCCCGATATCGTTGCCATTACGGAAACGTGGCTCAAGGCCGAAATCACTGATAGCGAGGTTTCGATAGATGGATACCAACTTTTTTGAAAGACTGAGAAAATAGAAAGGGAGGAGGAATGGCCGTATATGTTAGGACAGGAATCTCGGCAGTCGAACGAGCACACTCCATCCCTCTTGAATATGCATTTCTCTGGATAAAGATTAAAAAATATTGTTCACAGAACCTAAAATTCTTGACGATTTACAGACCACCGAACATTCCAAGTGCAGCTGATGAGTCTCTTCTCCATTTGCTCAAGAAAGTAGCAAGTCACCAAGAGGTGCTTATTGCAGGAGATTTCAATGCACCTACAGTAGACTGGGTAAATCTGACAGTTGATGGTGCACCAACTTCCTTCGGCCACAAGCTTATGGACCTCACTCTCGACCAACCTCTGGTACAGAAGGTTAACATACCAACGAGATTAAGAGAGAACCAGAGAGCAAATTGCCTGGACTTGGTATTTACGAAGAACTTCTCTAGCATTGATGAAGTGTATTCTATTGCACCCCTCGGTAAGAGTGACCATAGTACGCTGATGTGGGATTACTCACTTTATTTTCAGCGCCAGAATGGAACGGAATGCAAGCGAAATATATGGAAGGCTGATTTTAAGGCGATGAGGAAAGAACTGATGTCTATGAGATGGGATTGTTTGCTTAAAGGGAATCCAGAAGATGACTGGCGATCATTTAAGACAGTCTCACTCAATCTGATTGAACGCTTTTGTCCAGTGAAGGTGCAAAAAAAGAAATGTCGCCCCGCCTGGTTAACAAGAGAACTTAACAGGCAGCTAAAGAAGAAGAATAAAAAATGGAAGGTATTCAGGCAAACAGGGTCAGCAGGGCATCTCAAAGAATTTTGTCATCAAAGAAACGCTGTAAAAAGAATGATTCGTCAGGCAAGGAAGAAATATGAATCAAAATTATTCAACAGGCTGCATATAAGCCAAAATTTTTATTCCGTTATATCAATAGCCGAATAAAAAAACAAGGACCCAGTAGCAGTACTCATGGATGGGAATGGTGTTGAAGTCGTTAAAAATTGCGACAAAGCCGAGTACTTAGGTCGGTTTTTTGCCTCGGTTTTCCACTAGAAAACCGGAACTTCAGCTTGACCGTGTCAACAGTGCTGTTATAGACGCCGGTCCAGTGCTTGAATATATAATCTTCTAGGAGCTTCTCGTGGAACGAGAACTGCGAAATCTGAAAGAAGCGAAGTCATCTGCTCTAGACGATATACCGGCCAAGTTCTTGAAAGAACTGGCCAGTGAACTGTCCAAACCACTAGCGCATATATTTAATTCATCCTTTGAATCAGGGAAACTGCCATCCAAATGGAAGGCAGCAAATATATACCCCATATACAAGAGGGGTGCTCGATCTTATGTCAACAATTATCGGCCTGTCAGCCTAACCTCCATTTGCTGTAAAATAATGGAATCAATAATCAAGAAGACAACCATGAAGCTCCTTGAGGAAAACCAATTACTCTCAGACCTACAGCATGACTTAAGAGAGAATCGCTCCTGCATTTCTAGTTTATTACTCTCCACAGAGCAGTGGACTCGTGCACTGGACGAAAATGGTAGGGTTGACGTCATATACACTGATTTCAAGAAGGCGTTTGACAGTGTCCCACACAAACTTCTCATCTTAAAATTATCTGAAATCGGCATAAGAGGAATGCTGCTGACATGGATCGCAGACTTTCTTACAGATAGATTGCAAACTGTGTGCGTCGATAGCTCGAAGTCAACACCTACTCCGGTTCTAAGTGGTGTCCCCCAAGGCTCGGTATTAGGGCCGTTATTCTTCTTAGTGTACATCAACGACTGTGTCGACGACCTGGATTGCAGCACCATCATGTTGCAGATGATGTTAAATTGTGGAGGGTCATCAGATCTGATTTCGATAGGCACGCACTTCAAGAGGATCTCAACCGTCTTAGCAGCTGGTCTGATCATTGGCTCTTAAATCTTAACGCTGGGAAGTGTGTGGTCCTAAGACTGCGTACCAGAAGGACCAGTGAGGAGGATGATTCCTACCAAAACATTCTCAAAGGGCAGCCCCTTTCAATTGTTGAGGAACAGAATGACCTCGGTGTTCTAACAAACTCCTCACTCAAACCATCTTCACAGTGTTTAAAGGCAGCTAAACGCGCTACACAGGTCTTATTTGCGCTCAGACGTGGATTCGTGCAGATTGATTAGGAACTCTTCCGAAAAACCTACGGGGTATTTGTTCGATATCACTTGGAATATGCCGTTCAGGCCTGGCGTCCGCGGTTAAAGAAGGATTATCTACAGCTGGAACAAATGCAGGTGAGGGCTACGAAGATGGTCAAGAATCTTAGTCATCTGCCTTACGAAGCCAGACAGGTTGAACATGATTTGTTTCCTCTAAATTACAGGCAACTACGCGGTGACCTCATCCAAACCTACCGGATTGTCAGAGGCCACGATTGTGCCCTCGAATTTGCTGACTTCTTCGGATTGGCTGGGACGGAACATCTGCGGGGTCATCCCTTTAAACTGCAGAGGAAGTTTGTCCACACGGAAGTCCACCAGAACGCCTTTTCAAAGAGGGCCGTTGGAGCATGGAACGGACTCCCTGACGAGGTGGTTCTTTTCAGAAACTGTTGACACATTTAAATTCAAACTAGATACTCATTTCTGAGAAAGTATTGTCAATATAATAAAGATTGTGTAAACAGAGGCAGGTTGCGCCTGGCCCACACATACCGATGACCCTACATTTTCATGTGTCAGATATATAACTGTAAACGTTTGTACTATTGATATTTTTGCATGTGAATAGGGAGCTCAAGGGCGAAAGCCTACTTCCCTCAATAAAGTGACTTACCAACTAATTTTGTTTCCCTTCATTAATTTTTCTCCAATAGTTTACTTTTGCTCAATTGAGGGGGAACCACACCTGAACGCAATATTCGAACCCAAGCCGGACAAATGTTCGAAAAAACCGAACAAAAAGCTCTCCGTCAAAATTAATTGAGGGTCTCCTGATCGTTCCCAGGATAATCACAACCTTCTTTGCTATCTGGACACAGGGAGACGATGAATTGAGAGTGCGTGTCATCCACACACCCAAGTCCCTTTGTTAGTTTACTTGAGCAAGTTGGTAACCACCGATGAAGTACTGTAATTCAAACTTCCTTACCCTTATGTAACTAGACCGTTATCGGATTACTTGGTATTTGTTGAAATTAAGTTTCAGCAGCCACTAATCACACAAATTTCGCAGCATTCCAGGTTATTTGTTGATGACCATCACCCAACACTAATGGATCTCACTAGTTCCGCTCTGCCTTGAGGCTCAAACTGAAGCCCCGAAAGCAGCCGCACGGCTGTTAGTAGTAGAATAGGCACATGAATATTGTCGGCAATATTCATCTGCCAATCCAGGTTATTTTGTAAGCTGTCCCCATCCATCGGCTTTCAGACTGTATTCCACAACTTCAGATGACCAGCAAAAATATGTCTTTCTGGTATTTCAAACAATCGAGGCAGTCCTTCACCTATTTGAGAAACAGAATGGGAGACAGAAGCATCCCATACGTAACTCTACTGTGAATGTTTCCCACTGCCACTTGACGTCACCAATACGAACACTTTGCGTCTGCCTGTGAGAAAGTCAATGTAGGAGCATGTCAATGGCTTATCCGAAGACAATGCAGACTTAATCGGCTGACGAACCCAATTCTTATTATTTCTTCCTGTGTTCCATGGATACGAGCAGGTTAGTGAGGCAGGATTAACCAAATTTAAACCCATGTTGATGTGAACTTATGAAGTTGTTCAATTTAGTATGCTTCATGAAATTTGTTTTGATTCTCTTTTCCATTAGTGTGCACCAAATACTTGTGATGCTCAATGGTATGAAGCTAGTTGATGAGGTTTTACTCCCCCTTTATAAATTGGGGTTATGTTGGGTAGCTAAAAGTCGGTAGGCAAAGCCCCCGCCTACATCGAACTTTCCAAGATCTAAGAGAGAGAAAAGCCGTTTGGCTGGTTAGCTAACTCGGAGCTATTGTTGACATGGCATCCGGGCCAGGTGATTTAGTGGGCTGCAGCTGGTCCAGAGTTTTCCTTCTTGCGTGAGTTTTAAACGACACGGTACATATTGTGTCTGTAGGTGTGGCAATACTTTGGTGTCCACCCTCGTCAAAAGACGGCAAGTCAGTATACATGGACAGAAAAACTTCGTTTGAGAGGTTGGTCTTATCTAAGTTATTGGCCCACTTATTTCCCTGGTAGTATGTTAGACAAAGAATGGAGTCCTTATTTCATTTTGTTGTATTCACATAAGAAAAGAATGTTTGCGAGTTTCACGGTATGTCTTTGATTAGTTCTGTTTCATAGGCCAAAGGTCAGAATATTTCGACACCGATTTCACTTTCTCTTAAAAGTGGAGAAATATTCGGTGGGTTGATATCCAACATATGCTCTCCACAGTCCCCTTTCCTTCTTGAGGTGTTGTTTTATTTCCGCTGTCATGCACTGGGGTTGGGAGATGCGTGATCTCCTTTTATGTGGGCAACAACTCTCTAACACGTGTTGAATAAAATTCCTAAACAGCTACCTTCCAACACTTTTTAATATTTGACGTTGTCTTGATATCGTTATTGTTAGATCTAAATGAAATTCTCGTCTGCATCTAAAGTTCTTGAGACGTAAAAAGAAACTCCTCTGCAAACTAGTCCTGCGTGCGTTCATATCCTAATTAAAAGTGAGATTCTCAGACTAAACGATCTGTTTGTCAGTCAGATTCTTGCCTCGTTTTCCTCCCCTAATTATTATTATTATTATTATTATTATTATTATTATTATTATTATTATTATTATAATTCACTTTCCTCTTCCGAACTTTGGAGGAATCTTAAGCACCTCAATGGCAAACGCAGAACCCTGGCACACCAGGATGCTAATTAAATGTCTTTTAACGAAATTTTGATCTTCACTTCCATTGACCCTATCTTGTATAAAATGGCATCTCGCTACTGCCATGTGTCTTCTCTCTTGTGTCTGTTACAACAGTGAAAAACACCTTAAAAGGGGTTCGAGTTTCAACAGTTGCCAAGCCGGATGGTGTCTTACAATGTCTCCTTAAAGCATGCCGCTCTTGGATAGCACCCTGTTTTGACACACTATTAACCTGTCCTTCATTAATCCCAAGATGCCTGACACCTAGCATAATCCGGTATTACGCTTATTTCTAAAAGTCGACTTATTGTGGTGCTTATTCCTTTCACCCAATTGTCTTCCCCTCCACACACCTGGAGCTTGCCAAAAGAGTTGCTTTCGATATTATTTTGCCATTCCCGTCAAATTTTGCCAATCCCTTGCAATTTGCATATAATGCCAGGTGTAGTACCCTAGACGCTGGTGCTCTTGTCGTCTTTTCTGCTTTAAGAGATTTAGATAAGGATTGCCGGGCGTATTCTCCTCCGCCTTCAATAATCTCCTCGTGCCATCTCCTCCACAGTGATTCTTCCGGCTGTTGGCTTGGAGATTTGTCACTTACCACACTCAATTTGTCCAATCGGGCAATCCGAAATTCACAGTCTTTCCCAATAACTGTGGAGTTGTTCAAGGTTCCATATTATATGCTCACATTCGCCCTCCATATTTACGATTCCCGATCGCCGAATGACTGTTTGTATGGTAATCTGTTGACGATATGATTGTCGGCCATCCTTATACAAATTAGACACATCTGCAGTTTCAAAATGATAGCTTGGACCACGGTAGAAAATAGTCTTCTACTGAATAATCAGAAATCAGTTCAAATGTGTTTTCCCCCTCTGACACTCTCCTAGTCCTGAATCTTTCGATACCTTTGCGCTACTCCCAAATAAAGTGTTTCCTTTTCCCTTAAAACTAAAAATATTTTTATTCAAATTAATAAACGTCTTTAGTATCCCTGTCATTTTCTTTCCTTTGGCACACCCAAACTTCCAATCTGGAGCTCTATAGAGGCCTTGATTCTCTCTGTTGTTGTCGGTTATTCTGCTGTTATTTATCCTGTGTTGCTGAAAAAATCTACGCTTATTTTAAAACACATTATCACAATGGTCAATTTGGCTGCTGGTGTTTCTTTTATTTTTCTAGTTGATATGCTAATACAAAGCCACTTTACAACGGCTAATCTCCTATCTGATCGATTTGTGGAGGATGTTATGTATTTCTTTCATTCTGATCCAATTGAAGTGACGTCTTCACACCCCACAGGTTCTGCATATCATTGCCATACATCAGAATTCCGTCGTTCTGTATTGCCATTTCTGGCACACTACTTTGCATGTACATATACAGAAATCTGGAAACTGGGATTGTAACTATATACCTAGCATGTTATACCAAGCAGAGTTATTAATAAACCACCTTTTGGCCTCCATCTATCTCATTATTTTAATGAAAAAATTTGAGCCTTGTGTGCTTTGTTTTTTTATCCTCTTGTGACACAGATTATAACCGCTTTGGCGTAAATTGGGAATGATATTTTTTAAAATAACGCGCATTCCCCCCTCTCTCCCAGGTTGTCACCGCTGTAGGACCACAGTCAAGCTTTTACGTAGGCTGCAGTGTGAAGGTATACGACCAGTTGACTACACAAGGAAGTTTGCCATTGTTATTGTGCTTCGAGTATTTATTCCTTTGCATTCTGTAGTCTTTTTGCATTATCCTGGCACATTCTAAGGTTTTCCTTTGTTAATGTGGTTGCTCCACACGTTCTGAACAAGCGTATCTCCCTTTTAACACCGCACTCTTTTAGGTAGCTTGTTATTTTCTTATTTATGGCAGTGCAGATATTTGCACTTTGTTCTGACTCACAAAATAGTTTTCTCTGAAATTCTGAAACGGGAACCCCAATCTACAATAACTAAAAGAACACCACAGAATTTAAAAAATGTTCATTATTTGACAGTTTGTAGATATTAAACAAGATTCATCAGCTCAGAATATTAATCTTTAATTCTTTATTAAAGATTGTTTAAACTGTCAGTGTAACCTTGATTGGCAAGAGTTCCAAATCGCACATTTTTGATCAGTTAACATGATTTACTCCGGCGGTGTCCTGGCGAATCTATTTGTCCTAAGTGTGTATTTCATTCAACAGTTTGTTGCGCTTGCGATTGAGGACATCTCAAGAGTATCATCAGTAACCTTCTACTTCTGAATTTATTTAAATAGTACAGAAAACTAAGTTTTTCGCAAGATTTTGTTTCTCGTCAAACAGTGGATACTTCGACTATGAAATATCGAGATTCATTCCAACAAACCAACACAAGATATTTCTTCTAAAAACAAAGACTGTGCCTTGGAATCCAAATTCTGATGGAAGCAATGTAAGTCTGAACTATTAGATGCCCAACAAGGTAATCGTACGATAATTTTGTTACATGAACAGGGATAGAAAATAATAAATGCTCATACGAAACATGATTCGATCTTTACCAATAGGTCAAAGTTAGTAGGCATTATTTAAAAATTCCGCTGTTTAGATGCATTATTGGCGCAAACCCAGTTATAATTTAATATCGCTCAAATATATTACTTCAATATGCATTGAAGTTGCATTATATTTATACATCGTAGTCCACTATTCCATAAATCTGACCTTTTAAGTACATGATTAATGTGAATATGACAGAGTACTTGTGAATTTCAGGTTCTATATTTACAGGCGGAAGATAAGAAAGGGTCGTATAATTATAAGAATATCTATTTCAATTGGAATAGTATGTGTTAACAAATACTTGACTTATTCAGGGAAGTAAACTGTGCTATGTTCATATAAGTTCGCCTTCTGTTATTTTTTCGTTTTTCGTATCACTTCTTCATTATTGGTAGCTAAGCGTGTTACATTTTTTACTGAAACGTTTAAACACCGGTAGAGAATTAATGTGGGACAATTTTATGATCAGAAGGAAGGAAAATATTTTACGCTTAACTCCTTAGCGCATCTTTGTTTGGACTTCAGAATGCCTAGATATAGATCACCTATTTGAGAATGTTAAAACTGGAAATATTTTCAATTTCAAGAACTTAACACAAAATATAAACAACAATAGAGTCATTGTTAAAAGATAATTGCTTTAAATGACAATTTAAGGTCACTTTTACCCGACCAATGGGTTCTAGTAATACTTTAAATTAGAATCAGCGTATCAGTGGTCACCTTAACAACACCATTTACTGCTTCATAAGTGATCTTTTATCAAGAAACGCTGGCCTGCGATGGACAGATCAGGGAGCTTTGTGACTCATAGTTTGAAACGGAGGCTGCTCTCTATCGAGCCCTTGCTCTAGATAGCCGCAAAAAAGTATACTTTAATGGCAAAAAGATCAAAAAAATAACAACAGAATAAAAATATTGTTGCGCTTAAGCTGAGAATTCAGCTCAGTTATCCGGCAATTGCTTGGTATTTCATGGATTTTCGTATTTATTGACAGCCAATGAAAACCACAAAACTTCAATAATTTAAGGATTAAATGAATCTTTCTTTATGTACAAAGACAACATCTAATACAGGGATAATAAAAATCGTAATCACGTCCTGCCATATAAAGCACTGCTTTCTTTGAACATTTTAGGATCATGACCGACAACATGTTTTTAGTATTGGCGCACTAGTGGCTTTAGGTGCAAAAACGTCTTCTAATTCTTAAAGACTTTCATAATATTAAATGAATTGAGAATTCCTTAAGTGGTCAAAAGTAATAATAGGAAACATTTATATCCGGTTTCTTGTCTATTTTACTTTAGATCTGCAAACTGTATGAGGACAATGTAACCATATCTTCAAAATATATGACATTCATCGATGTGCCGATAACGCAAAAATTTATATGTCATTCTCAGCTGACACAGGCTCGGTTTCCCTGTGTGAAGGGCACAATGCTCTTGACAAATATATCCCTGTCCTGGGTGACGGTAGGTTCCGTCTACTGTGGTGAAAAAAATGTACGTTCGTGCACTTAACCAAAGTATTTTTGCTTTCAAATAAACAAATATTATTCTTACATGATATTATAGGTTGAAAGAGAAATAACACAGATTTAAGATTTTATGCAGTTTACCTTATAAAGACTGTTTAATTTCCGTTAGGCAACATACTAGCGAATACTGCTTGCCTGACACTCTTCAATTCCTTGTTCAAGTCGAAAAAGGTCAGTTGAAAAAAGTGACTTTCAATACCAATGTGCATAACTGCTTACTCACCCAAAGAGTGGGGTCATTTGAGTGACAACAAGGCCAAACTGAAAACTTAACCTCTATTCTTTGTAAATTTTGAGTCAAATTAGGTTTGCTCTAATCTGTCCTTTCTTAGTCTCAATCCGTTCAGTTTTTGAGTTCATGAGTACCTTCTTAAAATGTTTATTTTTCTATATCATGCCTTAGGTTAGCACAGTGTTCTTCAAGGTATCATTTGAGAATGGGTCACCTACAAGTCCATTGGACAGGTACCTATCCCTGGACCAGCAGAGTAAGTTCAGCCATTTAACATAGTTTTAAATACTGGAAGTTGGTGAAGTAAAAAATGCGTACGCAAATTCGGTAAATTTTCTTTCAATTCATAAAAGTTTTCAAAAAACTGGATTTGACTCGACATGATATTGAGAAAGTTGATGGCCACCATGTTTTTCAGAACCAAGTTAACTAAATTTTTCAAAGCTGCGATAACATGGACTCATAGTTTATCTTGGCCTTCGTACGGCATGATTGACTGTTACTTTGAATAAAAAATATATACTTTTATCCCAACGGAAATGCAAAATGCGAGAAAAGGTGCTCTAGTTCGTTTGCCCTTGTAGAAAAACTGGTCATAGTTCTTTCTGTGGTTTAATTAAATACATATAAATCATTCAAAATCCATATATTTGTGCCTTTTTATCGTAGGAAAGCAAAGTGACTGATTGAAGGATGAGATTTAGCTATCTATAGAAAGTTAAATAACTTTTAATGTCAACATTGCTAAGTTTGCGTAAATCCCTCTAAAGCTACGTATCTACACTTCACACCATCTTTATGTGTAATCTTGTTTTTAAAAAGGGAATTGGTCACCACATCTTCCTTCACTTAAGCAGAGTGTGTTTTATTGGCGTTCTTATTTCAAAATATGGGAAAAATGAACTACTTCTGATGCAGATTAGTGTTATAAAATGTCAATACTGACTAAAAGTTAAAATTATTGTTATTCAAAATGTATTTACAAGAATAGCATATCAGCTGGGAATGCTTAGTCAAAACGCTGGCTGAAGATCCCTCCTTTCAGCCCGAGGAAATGACGAGGAACTGGTCATTGAAAGTTCACCAACGTTTTGTGGTTAAATACATTAACAAATAATCACCGATTTGCTTGTATGCATAAGCTATATTGCCAGCTCCATGATTCTGCTAACGAAAAACGATTGATTAGTTTGACCAACTTGCAAAAACCTAGGCGATTCAAATGAATTTCTGAAATTGGTTTACAAACAGTCCAAACTGTGATAATCCAATCGACGTCTGTTCTTGATTCTGCAGTCAATGTTACAGCGGAGCTTTAAGTTATCTTACTGCATAAAAAGACCAGATGCTGTATCGTAGTCCCAATTCGGGTTTGGTGGACTGATTTAATTAACGTTTGTCATCTTTCTCGTGACGACAAATTTAAAACAAAATGTAAAATGAATTCGCCAAGTTAGCCAGTGTTAAAAAAAATCATGTAGCTGGGAATTATATATTGGCTAATCTTTATGTAGTATATAGATCCTACTAAAATATTTTGTTTCAATGTTCATGCGCATGTCTATTAATTCATTGAAAAACGGCATACACAGTTTTGTTGAGGCTGTAACCACTCAAGAGAATTTCATGTGTGCCCTTTCATGTAACTGGAGCTGTAAATCAAAGAACGCGTCCTCTTAAAAATGACAGCAGATGCCCGTCTATTCGAATTGAACTCTCCTCTTTACCTATGTCCACAATCAGTTGCGTATGTAACATTGGCAAATTGTGGGTCACAAATCACCGTACATTTTGCCTGTCAAATAAAATACTTTTGGTGGACTTTTTCCAGATCAGATTTCATGTCCACGTGGAGCATACTCTGATTTTTAGCTGCGAGTGTTTGGGGGGAGGGGAAGGGGTGGTGGCTTAAAGTACAAGCCGCAGCCAAAACTCAAACCGTTGAAGCGGCACTTTAACCGATTCAGGCCGCACAAAGTGCTTTCGTTTCGGGTTCCAGGGTCAGTAGACTCGTGCACCAGCGCAAACACTGAAAATTGAATTGTTAAGCACCGGTTAATGGGCGGTCTCAGAGCCCTGCTGTTTGAAAATGAGAATGATGCCTAACATATCCCGTCTTGCCAACCCTCATTAAAAGTATAAATTTGATTGAGCCCGCCATTCCAGCATTATAGACTGGCATATTAGCAATTGGAGTCGGTCCTCCTTTTGAAGCCTAATTACTTTTTCAAAGTAATCCAAAATATCAGCGAAAATCGCTTACGCTCGTCACTGTATGAAATCTTTCAGAAACCAAAGATTAATTGGATGGTTTTGAGCTGTGAGTGACGCAGGATGCTAGGTAGACACAGAGCACCCTATCGCATGTGCCAACACAAAAAAATGAAAGTCAAATAATCAAGCGGATTTGAAAGGGAGGTGGGTGGTCTCGGAGCCCTTATATCGCAAGGATAGGAAATATCTTTACAAAGGTTGTTGAGACACGATTCAAAGTTTCTTTATCAACACTAAACCCGACCTCCTCTCTGCTCAGCACCATCCCTCAACGTACCCTTAATAATAATAAATTGGAACGCCTGATGAATAAGGCCAGTTCTGCTAGTTCTTCAAAAAAGAATATTTAAGATGTTTTTTTCACATTTTCGTCAGGAACTTACTTTTCTTTTCATTTTCAATGTCACTTCAGGGCTTCCTGAGATGCTTACGGCCTTCGTCATTCTCTACATCCTCCTTATTTCCTTCGCTGTCTACACCTTGGGTAATTCAAACTGTATAATGTATTGAAAATATCTGCTACACCCAGTAATATTCTACATTATAGGAGATCCCTGTCTCTCTACTACTGAACTGACAGTAAAGTAAATGGAATGCATCACAAGTACGTAAAATGCCGGATTTTTACGTAAAAAACTGGAAGAGACGACTAACGGGAGTAGCTTGAGTCGTAGACAACTTTCAAACCGAATAAAGAACGCCTTAAGTATGTGTATTGCGTTAACTGGCGGGTGTTTGAGTTCGTCAGATGACTTGCTCCCAGTTCTCCTATTGTTAAAAATTTCGACACTCCGTTTAGCGAAGTGATAAAAACTACAGAAAACATTAAACCTGGGGTAAAAACTACGCATTTTTCACAGGAGAGCCTTAGGCCTTAATGCGGCTCAGCGATGCGATCGTCGTGGCCTCCTTTGTCAACTCGTGTTCACATTCAAAGATACAGTTTAAACCCAGTGACCTCAAAAGTTAACGGAAAATCCTAGAGACACGCCTGGAATAAATCATGATCACGAATGACAGTCGGTCTTACGTAGTGGGGTTATAGACGTACCCATTTGCCTTTCGATACCACTGGCTGCAATGCAGGACTGACTAGCATATCAAAGAAGAATCTTGGCAGGAAAAATGCGTCAATTTCGTTTAACTTGTGCTAGGAGGTATGCTTTATTTTAATCCCAACTGGAATTTTGACAATACTGTCCTTTTTTCAACTTGGGGTGAAGTAAGCTCCGTACTGACTACCTTATCAGTGCTTTTAAGCGACAATGTATTAATTGGCAAGGCGAACGCCAAGTAGAGCATAAAAATAGCAGAAAGATGAGGATACTATTCTGAGATTCTAGACCTTCTTGCTGATATTTAGGCACATGCTTAATTTCTGTCCCTCTATCTCTACCGCATCACTCCAAACGAACAGGCCAAAACAAGTTTGCAACCGTAAGTGTGAAAGCTACGATGTGACAGGCGTGCGGACACAAAATATTTAAACAACGCTTCTTAAATAAGTTTAGTAGATTCTATCAAAAAGCTCAGAAACGTGTCTATTTTTGCGGCCGAGCTGATTGAGGTTTTTTTCCTTTAAGGGAAGCTACGTGAAATACGGATGCTTCACACCACCTTTCTGGTCTTCTTCATTGGAATTATGTTTCGCACAATATCTCTAGCCGTGCAGACGCTCAATTGGTGGTTGCTGGTCATTTCAGATCAAAAGCCTCCCGCTCTGGATATGATTGGTGGGTATAAAGATACAAAAAAACGAGTTTTTAAATCTCTGTATTGTTCAATTTGAGTTAATTAGCTGGAATTATGCCTTGTAGTCTCAGTTCGAAAATTTGTACAAATATTTTCAACTGAAGCGGCATAACCACGCAGTATTCATAAACTATCAAGAAACAGTCACTAATATGTACAAAGGCTACATGATTGTCCATGCTGACAGCACAGGTACTGGGAGTTTTTCGAATCAAACGACCTTATCTATAGGAGTTTTCAAGTACACCTGCTAATTGTATATTTCTGGAATGGCAAAAATTGCTACCTTGAGAAATACTGACTTTGTGCTATAAACTGCTTTCCGTGAGGTTCTAACAAATACAGTGGAAAACATGTCCCTAAAAACAATAAGGATATTAATGTTATATAAAGTGTGTACTTATAGATATCTAGTAGAAAGACTGTCATAGATCAAAAACGTCATTTATTGGAGTAAGCCTGACGAGCTCAGCTAAAGGGCTGTCAGTTTGCTTTAAGTGGCAAATAATACATGGAAAGCGAAGAGAAAATTCGTGAGCTGTAATCGTTTGAAACACAAAGAACTTACTTGCCTAGACCAGAACCTTTAAACTATTTTAACACATGTAACCGTGGTGGTTTTAAATCCCATTTCAGCATTTACGCCCACCAAACTGCTAAATATTATCATTGCTGGTGACGCGCGACAAGTAAAAGGAGGCCAATAACCCATTGAATGACATGCTGTAACTTTGTTAGTTCTCTAGAAAAATACGATCTTTCAAAGTTTGTAAAAATGAATATCTGGCACTTTCAAGTACTACATATTAATATGGTTACTGCTTTGTGTAAACCTTTAAAAAACTGTCACACTTCTGAGTATTTTTGGGAAAATCACTGAGATTTTACATTCCCGATCAACAGCCTCTATGGCTTAGAAATTTCTGCAATTTATTTTCCGCCGTCTCAAAATAATGTGCAGAGTTCTGGAATTTTCGGGTTTACTTGTCAGATAAGTATAACCAAATAAGCTTATGAAATGGCAGATAAGATTGTCTGAGCCTTCGGCTATTTTGCTTTAATAAAATGCTCATAAATGTGCAAAAGCAAAACCCAAACAGTTCAAGATATTATGTTATAATTTAAACTAGACTGTTGAAATTTTGTCTTCAAAAATTAGAAATTACTTAATAGAAAACGTGAAAAGCCGTTCCAGTTAGAAGTTTTTACGCAATGTATCCAGAATAAGAAATCTCGAAATATCCTGATTTTAGTTTTGCATGGCTTATCAATCATATTTTAAATTTTTGATGATCAACATGGCTGCACCCTAATAGATGCCTTCTAAATACAGTTACCTACCGAAAATGCCTACTTTTAGGTGCAATTTTCTCGTTAGGGGCAAATTTTATTTTCATCTGCAATGCATTGAGCATAGCTTTCGGGTATACGATTGTCTGTGGACAGTTCAACTTCGAAGTTTGCAACATCTATGGCGGATTCATCCTGGTCTACATTGTCGGTAGTGGAGCCCTTGGTGTACTCGATAGCTGGGTAGGTTCACAAGCCATTTTGTTCTTACCCCCAAAACCACACGTATAACTTGTTTCTTTCCGGGGTCATGTAGAACACCAGAAAACCTTTTAATTGCCTCCGCTCACCAACCTCAATCATTAATGCTGGCAAAAGAGCAAGAGCTTTCAAGTATAGGAAAATATTATCGACAAGAGAATTGCACTGGTTAGTTCTAGTTTCTTAATCCTCAGCCAATCATGCTTCAATCAATAACGGGTAAGATCCCAGGTTTTTGGGACAGGTTCAGTTACTCAGAATATAAAACGTCTGCCACTGGGCCAATGATTAAAATCCTGTCAGCTGCAATATTTAATTCGGTGAAACTATCCAGTGAGCCAGCATAAGTGAAAGAGGGAAGTTAATAGCCTGGCCTTAACACCCTTGCGTGCGTATGAGACCTACAGTCAGTTCCAGAGTGGCCAACGATAAAGTTGTAATCTTAAGAAGATTCCATTAGAAATTTTATATCTCCATCTAGTCTTTGTCAGTTCCACAATGAATTACGTACTCATCCGTCGGATTACTGTGCTGCAAGCTACCGGTGGGTTCATTATCCTAGGGAATAGTAAGAATGAGGTGTGCAATTATATCATTTACCGGGTCAAAGTGCCGTCCGGACCCTCATGGGGTAAAGACAGATCAGTAACCGACTGCAATACACGGAACTTAGTCGTTTTGTTAGTGGGAGACAGAGTTGTGAAATATTGTGACAACCGAGTGTCTAGCTTACAGCAAGAGCTAAAATTGTTTGCCTGTATAAAAGGTTTAAGTTTTGCACTCAAAGCACCGTACGAAACAGAAACTGATAGAGGATATCGACCCAAATCATGATCAGCCTGCTCAAAATGAGTCGTAGTGAACAGAGGTAAAATGCGTTTAGTGGATAAATGGGGTGAATGGCTGTCGGACGAATTCCGATAAACGGCGCAGGAAAACATTCTAATACGCGACCGCAAAGCCAATATTTTCTCGGGTTTCAAGAAGGTCCTGAAATCCACCGGTTCGATTAGAAATGGGATTAGAGATAGGCCAATTCCGGGCCCTCGTTTCCAAAGTAGATGAGGTTAAAAGCTGCAGTTGCACGGTAGCAATGCTTTTCCGGAGAGGGTGCAGTTATAGGCGAATAAATTCCCTCAAGGGGCTCAAAACATGCAGGAAAACTTAAAGTCGACTTAAAGCTTGACTGAGTGGTCCATCACGGGCTCCTCAGCTGCATGACGCTGCTGCGATGGATTCGCCTCACTAATGGGTCTCCCAGCGTTACCCGTGCGTTTTCTGGTAAACATAACTGCACTTATAGTAATGCAGTTCACATGCTTATTGCAGGGGCTATGGAATGAACATAAAAAACTGAAGCATCTTTTAGCGTAAATCGAGTGTAGACATTTGAATTAAGCATAGAGGGCAAGGCAGATACTTTCTAAATTCTCAGTTGGTAGGCCCTCTTGGAGTATGGCAGTTTGGAGACTATATGACTTTAAAGATAGCTCCAAACGTGAGCAATATGCATAAAAGTTTTAAATCCTACGAAAGGGGAAAAATTGGTGAGTCATGTCAGATACATTCACTTATCGATTAGAAGTTAAATTGACATCCGTAAATCATACTTTCAAGCAATCTTTAGCACGTTTCGTATTGGTTGGTAATCTACACAGGTTCTTTTCTGTAGGAAGAGAAAATCAGTGCGATTTTTATGTATTCCTAGTTGGCATCTCGTTTTTAAACTAAGTATCATTCAGGAGTAAGCGCAATAACTCGAAACACTGACAGCCATCTTATTTTATTGGTTGATGAAAGCTCACCGATAGTTAACGGAACTCACTGGTTCGGCTCTGCCTTGGGGCTCATTGATGAGCCATGCCAGCAGCCGCACAGTGGCTAGTAGAAGTAGTAGAGCCAGATTAGCAATGCCAACAAAGACCAGGGATACTGGAATAGCCAAGGCACAGCGGGACGAGTGAGTTCCGTTAACGATTGGTGAGCGTTCATCAACGAATGTGCATATTCCCGGACTAAACTGGTAAGAAAACGAACCCTTGACTCGACGATTAAAGCGTTTGACTTCTGATCATCAAGTCTTGGGTTCGTGCCTCGGGTGATGCACAAACTGCGGTTTTGTATGATTGGCTGATGACGTCTAATGAGCCAAAATTGGTCATTTCCAGTCTCCCTTGTCGTTCCTGACATTGCTAATCTGCCTCATTTTATTTTAACCCAGCTAACTATAACTAAGAGTGAACAGTGCCCTGGAAACACGTTATTACTGTCACTCTTCCTAGGCAGTAACAGTTCCGTGATATTTGTGAAGGCCTGCAGATAACAGAATTTACATTTCTCCTCCTCCTCAGCGAAAATAATTAGCCATGTTTTGGTACTTTTCAGACGACCGATGCCGACCGATTTTTCGTTTATGAAGCCGACGCCGGCCTGGGATTCCTCATGTTGCGTCTTTTTGGCTGGTCAGTCACTTTGGGGGCCTGTATATTCACAGTCTTCCATCACAGACAGAAGATGAGATTTTACTCTGCTTTTATACCAACCATTTCTGTGTGGTGAGTAATGCCCATGTCTGCCGACTTATAGCACTTACTTACCTTTCTTCCATATGAAAACATAAAACAAATGCCATTTGGATGAAAATTTATAGGTAGATTAGGTGGCACCGACGAAGACAAGAGAGACCATAATTGCTGCTTCTGGACTGTTAGCTGTCCTCAGCCAGTCATACCCAAACACAGATATGCAGCACCTGAGGTTCGAATCAGGCACAAGGAGACGAGCCTGACGTTTCGGTTCCTCCCTCGAAACCATCATCAGAAACAGTTGCAGCAAGCACAACGATCTCGCGGCTCCAAATTTTGTGTTAAGATTTAGTCTGGGCAAAATTGCTAGACACGCGGGAAGGTTGCGGGTGACCGGCAGTCTCGGTGACACCGAGCCATCTTGCCGAGTAATTGTCACGCCAGGTATCGACACCAGTGATGAAATCAGGGCAAGTAACGACCCGGGTACAGCAACCATCGCATCAACAACGACCCCCAGCGATGAACACGAGGGCTGCCAGCGATAGTAGGTCTGCGATTTCCTGGCGACCACGCCCTATGCATATTGGGCAACTTGAACCTCAAGTACCCTTTTGTGCAACTCTCTCTAATGATGGACTTGAGAGAGAATCCGAAACGTCAAGCAAATAAATACCATGTTCCAGTGATCGGCTATCTTCTACTGGGCTACTTCTTAAAACTTGTCTGTTCGCTTCTGTCAGAGACAAGCTTATTCAGTAACTTAATCGGTGAAAGCGCATCTACCTTAGTGGTTATAAATGTGTCATACCTGACCAAATGTGGGCTTTTTCAATTGCGAACATATTGGTCGCATCATCGTGGACTCTGTACTAAAAACTCAACCTTTTGGTTATTCGTTTGTAGCGATTCAGCTGTAAAAATTCGCAAGCTGAAACGTGGTTTCCTTGATGTGAAACAGATCACAGTGATAACTTTTGTGCCTTTTCAATAAAGTCTCGAAATAGAACATGAAAGTTAGCGAATTAATATTTCAACAGGATGATGCCTGAAAATGCAACTCCCCCACAATGCTTTGCTGTGTGTTGCTTGACTTATATTCAGCGCAGCAAGTAAAAGATGAATTGCACTATCTGATCGAATAAAGTTTAGGGAGTAGGTTATTAGTTATTTGGTGTCTGAATTCGCATACGATGATATCTATTTCTTACTAATGTGTAGAAACATAAAAACTCAAATAATGGGATTTTACGTAGGAAGTGGCCTATGTCTGATGGACAGTAGGGTCTAAATCTCAAAATTGACTTCAATTCAATCCCCGACGAGGGAGTTCAGAAAAAGGGACGTTGAGGAGGGCAACACCGAAGATGTGGAAATACGGTTAACTGAATTCCTTTAAGGCGCAAGGCGCAACATTCGAAATTTTCGTTGGGTGCCAGTGCTGCCTACCTTTATGAGTGCTGGAACTGAGATAGCAAAACGGCAAAGTATTACTGCCAACGTTTCGTATATACATGTACGTTTAATGGACAACAATTTAGGCAAAGATAAATACCAAAATTATGTCCGTACTTGCAGACCTATTAGTAAACACAGTTTGGATTCGCAAAAAGGGTTCAGGGGCATGTGGATAGTTGCAGTAAACAAACGAGGGTGATATAATTGCGACAATGTCTGACATAACCGAAATGAGTTAGCATCCTCATTACTTCGCTCGTGCAAGTCCGCCAATGCGAATCACCCCGACGACAGAAAAAGAAGACAAACTTAGTTCGGCAGGACCTTTATGGGAAAAGCCCCTAGACAATTATGCCCAGGGCTGTAAATAGTCCTCCAGCTTTTATCAGCTTCTAGCCAGAAATAGAGCCTGCTATAATGTTCCGTCATCAGGGCTAAAACATTTCTTAGAAATAACGTTCTATCGCCAGAAATGCTTTATGAATACAGACAAAAGGTGTAGAGTTTGAGGCTGAAAACGAAATCCTCATTGATGGGCGGACGCTCACCGATCGGTTACGGGGCTCACTCATTCCTTTTGGCCTCGGGGGTCGTTCTCGAGCCCCGCCACTAGCGAGGCGCAGAAAAACAGTATTCAGAAAGACAAGGGAGACTGGAATGGTCATTTCTGGCTCATTAGCCGTCATCAGACAGTCATTCCCAACCCAAGGTGGTGCACCACCCGAGGCTCGAACCCGCGACCTTTTGGGCAAGAATCGAACGCTCTATTAATTGAGCCACGGGCTCGTGGTTTGCCAGTTTAGATAGGGAATACTGACCTTCGTTGAAGAACGTTCACCGATAGCTAATGGGACTCACTCATCCCGTTCTGTCTTGGGGCCCAGTAGCCGTCATCAACCAGTCATACTCAATCCTAGTTGTGGACCACCAGAGACTCGAAACCGCGAACTGTTGATTAGAAGTTTAATGCCCTAACCCAACGCACCACGGGTTCGTTGTCTTGCCACATTTTCCTCACTATAAACAATCTGACGCTCTCGAAACTATCACGGTGCGCTCAAAGCCTTGGCTCGGGAGGTTGCCAACTGACGGTATAACTTGGACCGCGTGGTCAGCCCTATGTGTTTTTCGTGTGGAGTGGTTGACTGGCGGACTGAGAGTCAGGCTGAAATGGCTCCCTCTTAATGTGGCCTTCATGGCACTCACACTCCATGAGATCTGAGCCAGGTGTGGTGGCATGCTCAGGGGCGGCTCCGGCCGCGCCAGCCACCTGCGTCCTCTCCCGCCTCCAGTCTTCTTGACTCTGTCTTGACACCGGGCACAGGTGGGGGAGGAGAATAGAGTGCGGTAGATGCAGCGCAAGTCTACTATCACTTTAAACTAAATCACACGCAAGTCACCGTCCCTGCACTACCCTGCCGTGGAGCATACGGGGGACATCGTCGAAATAGACGGTCGAACTATCGTGTGTATTTCATGCTACCATTAGTTAAAGATCTTTGTCTTTTCCCACGCAGGTACCTAGTCCTACCTCTAACAGTTTTAATGGTCAAGGGAACAATCGTCGACTATGGCCGAGCAAGGATTGTCTACGTTGTTGAGTTACTTCTTGATCTCTTCGCAAGTGTCGCAATTCTGGTAAGTCACTTGAATGGTCTACAACCATGCTTAAGAAGGTACGGAAAGCTTCAAAAAGACCGTGCTATATTCCAGCCTGGGATCCCCTCTTGTTTCTTTAATTGGAATGGATCCATTTCAGGTCGCGATCAAAGCAGTCCGTGGAGATCACGTATTTACTCAACCTGCAGCGCAAAGATCAATTTTAGCGGTTGCACGCAGATAACGTATTTATGCCCTTTTTTGGACATTCCAGTCTCCCCTGTCTTTACCAACAATATTTATCTGCTTATTCTAATACTAGCCACTGTGTGGCTGCTGGCAGGGCTTGAGAGGGGAGCGAGTGAGTACCGTTAGCGATCGGTACAACAACAACAACAGCAATAACAATAAAAATCTCCCTAGACCCAGAAACCGACCATCAGCGTCATATACCTGAAACTATCATTGCAAATGTCTCCGAATTTACAGCTGATGGCTCTTTTCTGACGATATTTCTTTTGGTTAGAAAACTGTAGATTACTGCTTGAACTACAGTAACAGACAGGGCGCACAGTTGTACTCTTAGAGGACTTTTCAGGACCAATTATGGTGATATTGGCTCGAGCAACCTGGGAAGGTTCTGTGGAAATCGTGAAACTCTTGCCGGATACGATGGACCACACTGACATGTTTCCAAAGCCACAGAGGCGATTTCAGAGGGCAAGGCCCACAAAATACACTTGAGAGAGAGAGCGGCCGGCTGTGTTTTTAGGTAGCGAAGCAATGAGAAAATAATTATTCATCTGACCAACACTTGCAAGCGGAATGGATATGGCCGATGTTCAGACACCCTCTGTCCTGCATTTAGAGGCAGAAATCTCGACTCTCTCCCATGATAAATCAGCAGATGATGCCGAATCGAAGCCCAGAACAAGATGTAGGGTCGATAGATTGCCGTACAACTCACTTGGATTGCAGGCGGATCGTGTACTTTTGAAATGGCTTTGAAAACCTGCCTGTTATATGCCTTAATTGATCAATGATCAAGTGATTGATCATTGATCACGTGATGAAGGACGCGATGCCGCGTTGTTCCTCTAGTTCTGTCAAAAGGACGACGGCAGTTACGGGTATATTTGACACAGAAAACCATTGAAGATGATCAAGAAGCAGAAACTCTGACCAGTCATTAACACGTGACATGCCGGATAATGCGGGCTCTAAAGCAACAGGACATTTCAGTTGGCAAAGAGCAGATCGAATGTGAATAGGGCTTGAATACAAGTGGTCTGAAGGAAGGTGGCACCCCCGAAGGACAAGCCTACAAGGAATAGGGGAAAACCTATTGGCTTCCATGCTCAATCTACTGTAACTTAGCCGGTTTTCGCAGTCTTTTAAATAAAGCGTCTAAAGCGTCCTATTGGAGTTTCAATTCCAGAAGAATCTCAAAAAGAAGATAAATTTTCAGTGGGCAATGGCACCTTTCCCTATGAAATCAAGTTGTTTTGACTAATTCATGCCGATTATTCTAGCCTCGTGGACTATAGGTCAACTAGCACCAACCCTTCGGAAATTGAGCAGCTATGTTTGTTCTCCTCCGTTCATATGCGAATTTTCGTATATGTACATGGGTTGACCCATTTTGCTCATTAGAAACGGCACTTTATCACTCTTTGTTTATTCTAACTACATGATGAGGTCATTTTCCCACGACGCCAACATCGTTTTGAAGGAAAAAAACTATGGCACGAATTTTCGCTACTCATTCACGGACGACCTTTCAAGATACCGACAGTTGCAACTTTCGGTCACTATATATCGTCTGTTTTCTTTTAATGTTAATTATTTTGCGTATCCAGTTTTATCCACGGTAACTGGAGGTCTTTTTGCTGAAATTTTTTAAACGGTGCTTTCAAAGAAAAGCGTCTCCCGCTCCCTCTCTCTCTCTCAAACTCCGTTGGGCTACAATTTATAGTCCTTCAGGCTCCACGAATAAAGTTAAGTATTTTAGTCTACTGAATATAAATAAGTAGCAATACAAACAACGTCTTCATATATAAGACGTTTTCGGGTAAGACAATTAACAAAATCCACCAGAATTGGTCAAAACCGATATTTTCAGCTCATCGGTAATCAGAGTCAACTAAGTTTGCCTGTGGAGTGCAAATGGCATTTTTTTATGCTGTCTATCCGGTTACTTGCTAGGCAGCAAGTTGAGTATGTACTCCAGCCCAAATATTAATTGGTTAGATTAATGTGACTTCGTGGAAGTCTAGTTGTTATGGCCTAAACATTTGGCAAGGCGACGAAGCTCACCTTAGAGATATTTCATCTGAGGTTAGGCCACAATTACAATTTATTTGAATATAAGCAAACGTCCGTCGTCTAGCCCTAGTCAGGCAGTTTTTCTGCATATCCTCCCAATTATTTGAAATTGCAGACGTCTAGTACGACAAGTACAATACGAAAAAATTATAATATAAATGAGTACGATTCGTCTGACTGCTCCGCGTTGCTTTGGCCTGCTTAAATACTGCCAATTTTTCCTTGTTCTTGCAGATTTTCGTGCAGCCGAGAGATTGGAATAAATACTTCCCCTATCACCTACCCGTCAACCGAGTAGACATCGTCACCTTCGATGAGGCCATTCGATTTCCACCTCCGCCTGGATTTCAAGCGTTTCGGCACAGAGCACTGGCTGGTGCTCGAGGCCGAGGCGCATCTAGAGAGTCGATTCGTCGACAAATGTCGACAACGACACACCTTGACGATAGCGAGGGTGGCTGAGTCACCTGGACAATCTGCTCCTGCTTATTGGTCTTCACTCAAGTGCTGCATGCTTCATGCCACAAAAGCACAAAACCACAACATTTAATTCCATGCTTTTTATAGATTTGAGAATGCAATTTTTATGTAGTTAAAAAAAAGACAGAAACTGATAGCCTGTTCTTTGTTTTTCAGCTTAACAAAGTTTGTATAAGCACTCGGAGAACTATTGGACAAGTATGTGTGCACTTTTAGTCAATTATCATCAGACCAGTAAGCTATCGGGGTCAATGAAAAAATGTGGGCTAAAAACTAATCTGGGAAGAGGGGGGTGAGGAATATGAGAGGATAATTAGTGACAGTCAGTCTAGTAAAGTACTTATTGTTAATGGGGATGAAAAGAGTGTTCCTACATACAGCCAGGCAGTAGATACATTAAAACCAGAGGAGGGCCAGTTCAGGTCACACAAGACGTTATTTGGGGATGCGCACCCATGGCAAGTGAACCACAGTGCTGTCACGCTCTGGCGGGTGTGATGGCACACTCTGGCATGGGCTCACACCGCACCAGCTGCCGGCGCACATTCCGCTGGCCGGTCTTGTTGACACCAGGAGGAGAGAGTGAGAGAGTACAGTAGTTGCTGCGCGAGTCTTCTATTACTGCTGACGAATCCACGTGCTCTTCACCGTCGAAGCGCCAATTCTGCTGTGGAGTACATTGTCTACCTCGTCGGAAACGACGGTCAGACTTCCAAATGGAAAAAAAGAATGGAGGATAGCCGTGTCAGAGATAGGCTACTAGAGGAAGGTGTGCATTATTTCCTCTACGTATTAGGTTACTCCGCTCTTGCTCATGGTAAGCGGGAGTCACTTTGGTCGTTGCTGGAAAACGTCGAGGAGTCTTTCTCAGCCATGTTGGGAAGTTTGCACGCATCCTTTTGGCTCGGTGACTACGTGGGCAACCACTTTAACTCCTAACAAAGGAGCAGGTATAGAGTGGTTCGAGCTGGCAACTACGTGCAGCATAGAAGTGGTTAAGAATAAAAAAGCGAACTGCTACTACTGCAAGGTGCAGGAAACAGCTTGAAGGATGTATCTTCCCAGCAAATGACGCAGCGCATCTCCTTGAGAAGGAATATTTTCTCTATTTTTTCACTGTGGGTTTTGCTACTCCCCAAATATTATTCTTTGTTATGGATCAGCGGTGATACCCGGACTCAAAAAGTGGTTTCTATAGCTTTCTAAGCTCTTCGAGGTTACCTGTCGAAATGTTTTTGGTGCTGTGCCAACGTACTATCAAATGACGTTTCCGACAAAAGCATACGCAACTATCTAATTTTTATTTTAAAAAGACTAAATTTCATTTTATTAGCACTTTAAGTAAAATTTTGACGCAGAGTTGATTGCCTAGGAAATAGTTATGTAGAAAAACGATCATTGTATGCAAGTTTTCTAGTAAATATGCACGATAGTTCGACCGCCAATTTCGACTATGTCCACCATATGCTCCACGGAAGGGTAGTGCAGGGACGGTGAATTGTGCGTGAATTAGTTTTAAGTGACAGTAGCATTGCGCTGCATCTACCGCACTCTCTCCTCGTCCCCCACCTGAACCCGGTGTCAAGAAAGAGTCAAGAAGACCGGAGGCGGGAGAGGACGCAGGTTGCTGGCGCGACCGAAGACGCCCGTGGGCGTACCACCACACCTGGCTCGGATCCCACGAAGTAGGAGTGCCATAAAGGCCACATTAAGAAGGAGCCATTGCAGCCTGGCTCTCAGTCCGCCAGATAGCCACTCCACACAAAACACACATTGGGCTGACCACGCGGTACGAGTTATCCCGAATAACGCTTGCTGCATCCTGATTTGGCCCCCGTGTTGGTCCAACGCATCTACCTCGCGGCCCGTTTAGGGGCACTAGTAAATATATTGGACGTTAAAAGGACATCGACAATCAATTGCAAAAATTTCGTACCACTTAAGTCGTCATTATTTACATAGAAGAGATTTATCAGAGGATTGAGAAGACATGATTTTAGAAGCCAGCAATGTAATTTCTATAAATTGAGCCTTAAAAAGGGTAGTTTTTGAGTTTTAAAAAGTTTCTGATCACGAGATTGTTAAGACTGTCAAATGTCCATTCATAAAGCATTGGATCTGGAAATTTCTTATTACTACGTATAAAGTAGGTGAAGAAATCCACACTCTTTGCAAAACTCCATGAGCACTATGTGATTTCTTCCTAATAGCGCAGAGAAATTGGGGCTTATCCGTAGATGGAATGCGCACCGTAGGTGAGTTTGGAAACCCTGAATTAACGGTGACGTCTGGTCAGGTTGAAGATCATGTGACAAATAACAAGTGTTTTTTAGCCAAAAACTGCCTGTTTTAAGTACATAAGTAGTCATTTTTTACAGAGCTTGGTATTGTAGACGACAGTGAAGACGCTGGTGCCAAAGCCGGCACAGCCCGTGGACGTTTCCTGAAATAGCACCTGCATTTAACCTCAGTTTTCCTCGTGCTTGTAGTGGTTTGGGCGTGGTTTCTTTCAGATCGTACCTTACCGTAGCTGTTCCGTGGCTTGTTGTTCTGATTAAATTTTGCGGTAGGGAGTTCTCCATCTGCGTGCGCATAGCACAGATGTGTTTATATTCATACAGACGTGATTTTTCTTTGATTGCTAGCAAGGTTCCATTGCGTGTTGTGTGAAATTTTCAGACCAAGATCAGTTGATCAGACAGGCCCTTCTGATGTCTTTTTAAGCATGTGGACAATCAGACGTCTACATCGCGGCTTAATGTGCGATTTAATGCTGCGGAATGTCAGTTTCCGCCTGTGCGCATCAGTTAAATTTTTTATTCAGCTCGAATGAGTGCACGCAAACATATGATCTGGGTCGTGAAATCGGATGCCGTGTTCGGAAACGTATGGAAACATAGGATATCAGATCAAATAATTTTTAATGGGAGTGGAAATTGTAAACTTCTTGCGTTATTATTTAGGCTATTCGTGATACTATATAGGTACATAAAGAAACCTTTTAGGCTAAATAAATTAAAACAGAAACGATAGCTGATGGATTGTGAAACTGCTTCGAAAGCCTGTCAGTACGCATGTAAACTTACCCACATGGAAAAAGGACTCCTTAGATCGGTAAATTAACATCCATCTGATTTTAAAACACCTGCTGTGAGTGGAAATCTGACCCCACTCAAAAAGGCGAATATACGAGTTTCAGGTTTTTGTTGCAAGGAAGGAGATTGCGCGATCGCCGGATGTCTGTGCTTCCGGACTCGTACAGGTGTTCAGTATCATAGACTGCATTCGCACATAAAATAAACACTTTTGCCCCCTATACGTGATTGTCACGGATACAACCTCAAATATTCTACTCTTTGAGGGAAGTTATTACCAAATTTCCTGCTTATGTTACTGTTGATTTATAGCACAGCACCCAAGAAGTTTTAACCTGAGAATTTCAATAGCATAAGAAACAACTTGAAAAAACCTTGGATTTTGGCCGAACAGGGCCAGATTTCCTTTCATAAAACTAATTTTAAATGAAATCTTTTTCCGTAAATAGCCCTTTCGAGTCTCAAAAACTACATAAAACAAAAAAACAGAAAAACGTGTTGGTATAATACCCACTGAAATTTTGCTATGAACATTTTGTGAGCTAGGCCATTGACTGCACCTGACATCTCATCGTTGCTCGTTCATTCGTTTATACTTCTGATTGCTTCTTGACAGCTTGTGTATATCATGCTGCTATTCCGCCGTCACTGATGGATTCTGTCCAACGCTTCATACAAACTTTCGGTTTAAGCCCCGATGATGTTTTATCCGAATTGTGCACATCGATTTCTCAGAAAATTCGAAAAAACGCCAAAAAGGTTAAGGTAAGTGTTTAAACGAGACCCTTACTTGGCGCGCGTTCTGAATAACAAAGTAAAAGGGAACCAATTTTCCGTTGCTAGTTCCGGCGAATGATGGTTGAATGCTGCTGAATCGTGCCACCATGTCCATGCTGGCCAGAAAAACCACAACAATCACACAAATCTTGTTTGACAGGCTTCGTGCAGTTCCTCTAGCATGACACGATCGTATTCCGTTGCCCAGTTAAAGGAACTACTTCTGCATGACAGTTTCACTTTCAGCGTCACGCAGTACTTATTGAAGATCCTGAAGTTCGGCCGCAGGATTTACCTAACATTTGGCAGAACAATCTCTGATTGGATGAGAGTCCCACACCAATTTTTTGACCACTTTGCTCCTGACCAACAGCTGAGGCTGTACTTAAACGGTGGGAGTCACTGGTTCTGGGTTAAAAGCCTTGGCTTAGGATATGAGTGATACCTTAGTAAGCATCGATCGGAATCCGGTGTTGGCATTTAAAGAATTTCTCAACGCCGTCTTCTCGGACATAAAATTTACGATGGAGACGGAGCAAAGAAACATCTGTCCCTCCGTGACGTCCTCACCGGCCGCAAATAGTGTGGTGACCAAAAAATAGTGCGTTAGAGCAAGCGAAAACTATGACACAAATATAAGGCTTCAATAAAAACCACCCAATCAACCACAAACGCGATTCTATAAGAACAAAATATCAGCGTTTTGAGATGCGCTGCAGTCAACCAGAGCATACTATCGCTGACATACGATATCATCGATGAGTGTTCAGCATATCTTCGTAACCAGTGCACGTGACTAAGAGCTGAAAGGCCAATCTCACCAACCCTAATTAGGGTGAGCAATTCCGTTTGTCCTGTAAGTATTGGAGGACATCATGCTCCTACTCGTATCAATTAGAATTGGAGTTGCACACAGATCAGTAGCACCTATCAGGAACTACATAATGTGGCCAAAAGACTCATATGCATGGCATGATTTGTCTAGAGTTGTTTGTCAGATCTGGTGCAGTTGAAAGCATAGCAACTTCATCGGATAATCTGGTAGATTACACTAGACGCGAATGACTGAGCATCCAACAGTAATAAGGAAGAATGAGGCAAGTTCTCAGGTCACTGCAAATTCGAGGGGACCTGGGCATATCTTTAAATTTGATGAGACAACGGTTGTTACAAACCCACATTGGCCATGAACTGCTCGAGAAATGATTCGCTTGCATGCGGTCACTCTATAAGCGCAAGGAAATAACGATGCCCTATTCATTCCTAAGACCGAGTCCTTACAGACTACTTACGCACGTGTCGGTGACCAACAGTTGACATGGTGAGAGGGAGGGTAATTCTACCGATTTGGGTCTGGTCGAGATGCTACAATGCCACCGTCAGATCTTGTTGTGGTATATATATATATATATATACATATATATATATATATATATATATATATATATATATATATGGCAAAGACGTTATACCGTACTTCCGACATAGATACTAGCTAAAAGCCCAGACACGTGTTTCGCCGATGTTTCTGTTTGTAGAATGGGCATTACGTGGTTATTCCACAGTGGTTGATTGTCTTCGACCCAAATGTTCATTGAAATTTCGGGTCTGACCCTAAAAAGTCATGTCCGAAGCACCTGACTCCATGTCCTGCACTTAATAATTTCAGAAATTATTTACCCGATTATTCTCTGGAGTCCATATACCAGAAACCGCATAGAGAACGCTGGGGACCCACTGAGGAGCCGAACCCCTCGTTGCTGTGTCACACAGCAGCAGAAACATCGGCGAAACACGTGTCTGGGCTTTTAGCTAGTATCTATGTCGGAAGTACGGTATAACGTCTTTGCCATATAAGATTCATACTACTTGTAGTACTACTTGTTTGTAGAATGGGCATTACGTGGTTATTCCACAGTGGTTGATTGTCTTCGACCCAAATGTTCATTGAAATTTCGGGTCTGACCCTAAAAAAAGTCATGTCCGAAGCACCTGACTCCATGTCCTGCACTTAATAATTTCAGAAATTATTTACCCGATTATTCTCTGGAGTCCATATACCAGAAACCGCATAGAGAACGCTGGGGGACCCACTGAGGAGCCGAACCCCTCGTTGCTGTGTCACACAGCAGCAGAAACATCGGCGAAACACGTGTCTGGGCTTTTAGCTAGTATCTATGTCGGAAGTACGGTATAACGTCTTTGCCATATAAGATTCATACTACTTGTAGTACTACTTGTTTGTAGAATGGGCATTACGTGGTTATTCCACAGTGGTTGATTGTCTTCGACCCAAATGTTCATTGAAATTTCGGGTCTGACCCTAAAAAGTCATGTCCGAAGCACCTGACTCCATGTCCTGCACTTAATAATTTCAGAAATTATTTACCCGATTATTCTCTGGAGTCCATATACCAGAAACCGCATAGAGAACGCTGGGGGACCCACTGAGGAGCCGAACCCCTCGTTGATGTGTCACACAGCAGCAGAAACATCGGCGAAACACGTGTCTAGGCTTTTTAGCTAGTATCTATGTCGGAAAGTACGGTATAACGTCTTTTGCCATATAAGATTCATACTACTTGTAGTACTACTTGTTTGTAGAATGGGCATTACGTGGTTATTCCACAGTGGTTGATTGTCTTCGACCCAAATGTTCATTGAAATTTCGGGTCTGACCCTAAAAAGTCATGTCCGAAGCACCTGACTCCATGTCCTGCACTTAATAATTTTCAGAAATTATTTTACCCGATTATTCTCTGGAGTCCATATACCAGAAACCGCATAGAGAACGCTGGGGACCCACTGAGGAGCCGAACCCCTCGTTGCTGTGTCACACAGCAGCAGAAACATCGGCGAAAACACGTGTCTGGGCTTTTAGCTAGTATCTATGTCGGAAGTACGGTATAAAGTCTTTGCCATATAAGATTCATACTACTTGTAGTACTACTTGTTTGTAGAATGGGCATTACGTGGTTATTCCACAGTGGTTGATTGTCTTCGACCCAAATGTTCATTGAAATTTCGGGTCTGACCCTAAAAAGTCATGTCCGAAGCACCTGACTCCATGTCCTGCACTTAATAATTTCAGAAATTATTTACCTCGATTATTCTCTGGAGTCCATATACCAGAAACCCGCATAGAGAACGCTGGGGGACCCACTGAGGAGCCGAACCCCTCGTTGCTGTGTCACGCAGCAGCAGAAACATCGGCGAAACACGTGTCTGGGCTTTTAGCTAGTATCTATGTCGGAAGTACGGTATAACGTCTTTGCCATATAAGATTCATACTACTTGTAGTACTACTTGTTTGTAGAATGGGCATTACGTGGTTATTCCACAGTGGTTGATTGTCTTCGACCCAAATGTTCATTGAAATTTCGGGTCTGACCCTAAAAAGTCATGTCCGAAGCACCTGACTCCATGTCCTGCACTTAATAATTTCAGAAATTATTTCCCTGATTATTCTCTGGAGTCCATATACCAGAAACCGCATAGAGAACGCTGGGGGACCCACTGAGGAGCCGAACCCCTCGTTGCTGTGTCACACAGCAGCAGAAACATCGGCGAAACACGTGTCTGGGCTTTTAGCTAGTATCTATGTCGGAAGTACGGTATAACGCTATCTTTGCCATATAAGATTCATACTACTTGTAGTACTACTTGTTTGTAGAATGGGCATTACGTGGTTATTCCACAGTGGTTGATTGTCTTCGACCCAAATGTTCATTGAAATTTCGGGTCTGACCCTAAAAAGTCATGTCCGAAGCACCTGACTCCATGTCCTGCACTTAATAATTTCAGAAATTATTTACCCGATTATTCTCTGGAGTCCATATACCAGAAACCGCATAGAGAACGCTGGGGGACCCACTGAGGAGCCGAACCCCTCGTTGCTGTGTCACGCAGCAGCAGAAACATCGGCGAAACACGTGTCTGGGCTTTTAGCTAGTATCTATGTCGGAAGTACGGTATAACGTCTTTGCCATATAAGATTCATACTACTTGTAGTACTACTTGTTTGTAGAATGGGCATTACGTGGTTATTCCACAGTGGTTGATTGTCTTCGACCCAAATGTTCATTGAAATTTCGGGTCTGACCCTAAAAAGTCATGTCCGAAGCACCTGACTCCATGTCCTGCACTTAATAATTTCAGAAATTATTTACCCGATTATTCTCTGGAGTCCATATACCAGAAACCGCATAGAGAACGCTGGGGGACCCACTGAGGAGCCGAACCCCTCGTTGCTGTGTCACACAGCAGCAGAAACATCGGCGAAACACGTGTCTGGGCTTTTAGCTAGTATCTATGTCGGAAGTACGGTATAACGTCTTTGCCATATAAGATTCATACTACTTGTAGTACTACTTGTTTGTAGAATGGGCATTATACTCATTAGGTTGATTTTCATCAACCAAATGTTCATTAAATTTGGTTTGACCCTGTTGTAATCGAAAATTCCCATCCCAATCACATCCCAAATCATTCCAATTCCATAATACCATCCGACCAATTCCAATCAATTCGAATAATCATCACCACCACCACACACCCAACCAAACCACAAACCCCACCCCCACCCAACCCACCACCCACACCCAACCAACACCAAAACCACCCATCATTCCCATCCACACCAAAACCGCACAGAGAACCAAAACCAACCGAGGAGCCCAACCCCGCCGTCAGCTCACCCAGAAACACGCGTCTCGGGCCTTAGCCAGCAACTTGCCTAACCACGGCATAACATCTCTTTGCCACATAAAGATCCATACCACCTGTAAAACCACTCTTGCCTGCAGAACGGGCATCACGTAATCCCAATTGCGGTTGATTATTCA
>WEDG01001833.1:0-21000 GCA_017591395.1 Schistocephalus solidus
AATGGCCATTCAGGTCTCCCTTGTCGTGGTCAGTTACATTTCATCACATGCTACACGTCGCTATGCGACCGCCTGCGAGAGCTCTAGTCTGAGCTCCAGGGCACTACGGGACATAAATGTTCCTTAAGCAGATCGGTGAGACCCACACTATCATCATATTGCCGATTACAACCGACAAATCATTGAGCCCGTGGCCCAATGGTTGACCTTTAGACTCAAATACCAAAGTTCGTGGGTTCAAATCTTAGGTGTGCCACGCTTGGAATTGGGTATTACTGGCTGATGACGGCTAATAAGCAAAAAATTGTCATCCTGGTCTCCCTTGTCGTTGTCGGTTCCATTTTATCATATGCTACTCGTCGCTTTGCGACCCCTGCGATTGTTCTAGTCTGAGGTCCAGGGCACAACGGAACATACATGTTCCTTAATCAGATCGGTGAGCCCTACCCTATCATCATATTACTGATAACAACCGACAAAACAACGAGCCCGTACTCAATGGTAGAGCGTTCGACTCAAATATTGAAGGTGCTGGTTTCGAATCCCAGATGTTTCACACTTAGGATTGGGTATGACTGGCTGTTGACGGCTATTAAGCCAGAAATGGCCATTCAGGTCTCCCTTGTCGTTGTCAGTTCCATTTTATCACATGCTATACGTCGCTATGCGAGGGCCTGTGAGAGCTCTAGTCTGAGCTCCAGGGCACAACGGAACATACATTTTCCTTAAGCAGATCGGTGAGCCCCACTCTATCATCATATTACCGATTACAACCGACAAAACAACGAGCCCGTGGCTCAATGGTTGAGTATTCGACTCAAATACCAAATGTCACGGGTTCGAATCCCAAGTGTGCCACACTTGGGATTGGGTATGACTGGCTGATGACGGCTAATAAGCCAGAAAATGGCCATTCCGGTCTCCCCTTTGTCGTTTGTCGGTTCCATTTCATCATATGCTACTCGTCGCTATGCGACCGCCTGCGAGAAGCTCTAGTCTGAGCTCCAGGGCACAACGGAACATACATGTTCCTGAAAGCAGATCGGTGAGCCCCACACTATCATCATATTACTGATCACAACCGACAAAAACAACGAGCCCGTGGTTCAATGGATAGAGCGTTTCGACTCAAATACCAAATGTCGCGGGTTCGAGTCCCAAGTGTGCCACACTTGGGATTGGTAATGACATGCTGATGACGGCTTAAAAGCCATAAAGGGCCATTCAGGTCTCCCTTGTGGTTGCCAGTTCCATTTCATTAAATGTACACGTCGCTATGCGACCGCCTGTGAGAGCTCTAGTCTGAGCTCCAGGGCACAACGGAACATACATGTTCCTTAAGCAGATCGGTGAGCCCCACACTATCATCATATTCCCGATCACAACCGACAAAACAACGAGCCCGTGGCTCAATGGTATAGCGTTCGACTCAAATACGAAATGTCGCGTGTTCGAATTTCAGGTGTTCCACGCTTGGGATTGGGTATGTCTGGCTGGTGACGGCTAATAAGCCAGAAATGGCCTTTCCGGTCTCCCTTGTCGTTGTCAGTTCCAATTCACCATATGCTACACGGCGCTATGCGACTGCCTGCGAGTGCTCTAGTCTGAGCTCCAGGGCACAACTGAACATACATGTTCCTCAAGCAGATCAGTGAGCCCAACACCATCATCATATTCCCGATAACAACCGACAAAACAACGAGACCCAGGCTCAATGGTTGAGCGTTCGACTCAAATACCAAAGGTCGTGGACTCGAATCCCAGGTGTGCCACACTTGGGATTGGGTATGACTGGCTGATGACGGATCATAAGCCAGAAATAACCATTCCGGTCTCCCTTGTCGTTGTCTATTCCATTCTATCATATGCTACAGGTCACTATGCGAGCGCCTGCGAACGCTCTAGTCTGAGCCCATGGGAACAACGGAACAAACATGTTCATTAAGCAGATCGGTGAGCGCCAAACTATCATCAAATTACGGATCAAAACCGAAAAAACAACGAACTCGTTGCTCAATCGTAGAGCATTCGTCTCAAATACCAAATGTCGCGGGTTCACATCGAATGTATGCCACATTTGGGATTGGAGTGTGACATGGCTGATGACGGCTGCTTAGCCAGCAATGGCCATTCCTGTCTCCCTTGTCGTTGTCAGTTCCAATTTATCATATGCGACACGT
Source organism: Schistocephalus solidus (assembly GCA_017591395.1). Classification (NCBI taxonomy): domain Eukaryota; kingdom Metazoa; phylum Platyhelminthes; class Cestoda; order Diphyllobothriidea; family Diphyllobothriidae; genus Schistocephalus; species Schistocephalus solidus. Next base: position 2,181 of record WEDG01001833.1, read on the forward strand.
CGCCATGCGACTGCCTGCAAGAGTTCTACTCTGAGCTCCAGGGCACAACGGAACATACATGTTCCTTAAGCAGATCGGTGAGCCCCAACTATCATCATATTCCCGATCTCAACCGACATAACAACAAGCCCTTGGCTCAATGGTAGAGCGTTCGACTCAAATACAAATGGTCGCGGGTTCGAATCCCAGGTATGCCACACTTGGTTTGCGTATGTCTGGCTGATATCGGCTAATAAGCCAGAAACGGCCATTCCGGTCTCCCTTGTCGCTGTCGGTTCCATTTCATCACATGCTACAGGTCGCTATGCGACCGCCTGCGAGAGCTCAAGTCTGAGCTCCAGGGCAAAACTGAACATACATGTTCCTTAAGCATATCAGTGAGCCCAACACTATAATCATGTTCCCGATAACAACCGACAAACCAACGAGCCCCTGGCTCAATGGTTTAGCGTTCGACCCAAATACCAAAGGTAGTGGGTTCGAATCCCAGGATTGCCACACTTGGGATTGGGCATTATTGGCTGATGACGGCTTATAAGCCAGAAATGACCATTCCGGTCTCCCTTGTCGTTGTTAGTTCCATTTCATCACATGCTACACGTCGCTATGCGACCGCCTGCCAGAGCTCTAGTCTGAGCTCAAGGGAAAAACGGAACAAACATGTTCATTAAGCAGATCTGTGAGCGCCAAACTATCATCAAATTACGGATCAAAACCGAAAAAACAACGAACTCGTTGCTTAATCGTAGAGCGTTCGTCTCAAATACCAAATGTCGCGGGTTCACATCAAATGTGTGCCACACTTGGGATTGGGTACGACTGGCTGATGACGGCTTATAAGCCAGAAATGGTCATTCCGGTCTCCATTGTATTTGTCTATTTCATTCTATCATATGCTACAGGTCACTATGCATCCGCCTGCGAACGCTCTAGTCTGAGCTCCAGGGCACAACGAAACATACATGTTCATTAAGCAGATTGGTGAGCCCCACACTATCATCATATTCCCGATCACAACCGACAAAAAAACGAGCCCGTTGCTCAATGGTGGCTCAATGGCGAGAGCTCTAGTCTGAGTTCCAGGGCACAACGGAACATACATGTTCCTTATGCAGATCGGTGAGCCCCACACTATCATCATATTCCCGATCACAACCGACAAAACAACGAGCCCCTGGCTCTATGGTTGAGCGTTTTACTTAAATACCAAAGGTCGTGGGTTTGAATCAAAGGTGTGCCACACTTGGGATTGGGTATGTCTGGTTGATGACGGCTAATAAGCCAGAAATTGCCATTTCGGTCTCCCTTGTCGTTGTCGGTTCCATTTCATTATATGCCACACGTGGCTATGCGACAGCCTGCAAGCGCTTTTATCTGAGCTCCAAGGCAAAACGGAACATACAACTTCTTTGAGCAGACTAGTGAGCCCCACTCTATCATCATATTACTGATCACAATCGACAAAACAACGAGCCCGTGGCTCAATGGTAGAGCATTCGACTCAAATATTATAGGTCGTCGGTCCAAATCCCAGGTGTACCAAACTTGTGAGTAGCTATGACAGGCTGATGACGGCTAATAAGCCAGAAAAGGCTATTCCAGTCTCCGTTGTCGTTGTCGGTTCTATTTCATCACATTCTACACCTCGCTATGCGACCGCCTGCGAGAGCTCTAGAATGATCTCCAGGGCACAACGGAACATATATGTTTTTTCATGCAGATCAGTGAGCCTAACACTATCATTATATTCCCGATCACAACGGACAAAACAACGAGCCCCTGGTTCAATGGTTGAGCGGTTGACCCAAATATCAAAGGTCGTGGGTTCAAATCCCAGGTTTGCCACACTTGGGTTTGGGTATGACTGGCTGATGACGTCTAATAAGCCAGAAATGTGTCATTTCGTTTTCCCTTGACGTTGTCGGTTCCATTTCATCGCATGTTACATGTCAATGTGAGACGCCTCGCGAACGCTCTAGTCTGAGCTCCGGGGCACAACAAAACATACAATTTCCTTAAGCAGATCAGTGAGCACCACAATATCATCATATTCCCGATCACAACCGACAAAAAAACGAGCCCGTGGCTCAATGGTGGCTCAATGGCGAGAGCTCTAGTCTGAGTTCCAGGGCACAACGGAACATACATGTTCCTTATGCAGATCGGTGAGCCCCACACTATCATCATATTCCCGATCACAACCGACAATACAACGAGCCCCTGGCTCAATGGTTGAGCGTTTAACTTAAATACCAAAAGTCGTGGGTTTGAATCCAAGGTGTGCCACACTTGGGATTGGGTATGTCTGGTTGATGACAGCTAATAAGCCAGAAATTGCCATTTCGGTCTCCCTTGTCGTTGTCGGTTCGCTTTCATTATATTATACACGTCGCTATGCGTCCGACTGCGAGAGCTCTAGTCTGATCTCCAGGGCACAACGGAAAATACAACTTCCTTAAGCAGATCAGTGAGCCCAACGCTATCATCAAATTCCCGATCACAACCGAAAAAACAACGAGACCGTGGCTCAATGGTAGAGCATTCGACTCAAATATTATAGGTCGTCGGTCCAAATCCTAGGTGTACCAAACTTGTGAGTGGCTATGACAGGCTGATGAATCAAAATACCAAAAGACCAAAAATAAAATACCAAAAGGCCATTCCGGTCTCCGTTGTCGTTGTCGGTTCCATTTCATCACATTCTACACCTCGCTATGCGACAGCCTGCGAGAGCTCTAGAATGATCTCCAGGGCACAACGGAACATATATGTTTTTTCAAGCAGATCAGTGAGCCTAACACTATCATTATATTCCCGAACACAATTGACAAAACAACGAGCACCTGGCTCAATGGTTGAGCGTTAGACCTAAAAACCAAAGGTCGTGGGTTCAAATCCCAGGTTTGCCACACTTGGGATAGGGTGTGACTGGCTGATGACGGCTAATAAGCCAGAAATGGCCATTCCAGTCTCCCTTGTCGTTGTCGGTTCCATTTCATCACATGTTACATGTCAATATGCGACCGCCCGGAAGAGGTCTAGTCTGAGCTCCAGGGCACAACGGAAAATACATTTTCATTAATCAGATCGGTTAGCTCCACACTATCATCATATTCCCGATCACAACCGAAAAAAATAACGAGCCCTTGGCTCAATGGTAGAGCGTTTCGACTCAAATACAAATGGTAGCGGGTTCGAATCCCAGGTATGGCACACATAGGATTGGGTTTTGTCTTGCTGATGTCAGCTAAGAAGCCAGAAATGGCCATTCCAGTCTCCATTTTTGTTTTCGGTTCCATTTCATCGCATGCTACACCTCGCTATGCGACCGACTGCGAGAGCTCTAGTATGAGCTCCAGGGCACAACCGAACATATACGTTTTTTCAAGCAGATCAGTGAGCCCAACACTATCATCATATTCCCGATCACAACCGACAAAACAACGAGCCCGTGGCTCAATTGAAGAGCTTTCAACTGAAATATTTATTGTCGTCGGTTCGAATCCCAAGGGTTCCACACTTGGGAGTGGGTATGACTGGCTGGTTACGGCTGATAAGCCAGAAATGTGTCATTTCGGTTTCCCTTGACGTTGTCGGTTTCATTTCATCACATGTTACATGTCAATATGCGACCGCCCACGAGAGCTATAGGCTGAGCTGCAGGGCACACCAGAACATACATGTTCCTTCAGCAGATCAGAGAGCTCACCACTATCATCATATTCCCGATCACAACCAACACAACAACAAGCCCTTGGCTCAATTGTAGAGCTTTCGACTCAAATACCAAATGTCGCGGGTTCGAATACCAGGTGTGCCACACTTGGCATTGGGTATGACTGGCTGATGTCGGCTTATAAGCCAGAAATGGCCATCTTGGTCTCCCTTGACGTCGTCGGTTCCATTTCATCACATGTGACATGTCAATATGCGACCGCCAGCGAGAGGTCTAGTCTGAGCTCCAGGGCACAACGGAACATACATGTTCCTTAAGCAGATCGTTGAACTCCACACTATCATCATATTCCCGATCACAACCGACACAACAACAAGCCCTTGGCTCAATGGTAGAGCGTTCGACTCAAATACAAATGGTCGCGGGTTAGAATCCCAGGTATGCCACACTTGGGATTGGGTATGTCTTGCTGATGTCGGCTAATAAGCCAGAAATGGCCCTTCCGGTCTCCATTGTCGCTGTCGGTTTCATTTCATCACATGCTACACCTCGCTATGCGACCGCCTGCGAGAGGTCTAGTATGAGCTCCAGGGCTCAACGGAACATATACGTTTTTTCAAGCAGATCAGAGAGCCCAACACTATCATCATATTCCCGATCACAACCGACAAAACAACGAGCGCGTGGCTCAATGATAGAGCGCTCGACTCAAATACCAAAGTTTGTGGGTTCGCATCTCAGGTGTGCCACACTTGGAATATGGTATGACTGGCTGATGACGGCTGATAAGCCAGAAATGGTCATTCCGTTCTCCCTTGTTGTTGTCGGTTCCATTTCATTACATGTTATACGTCGGTTTGCGACCGCCTGCGAGAGCTCTAGTCTAAGCTCCAGGGCACAACGGATCATATATGTTTTTTTTTCTAGCAGACAAGTGAGCCCAACACTTTCATCATATTCCCGATCACAACCGACAAAACAACGAGCCCGTGGCTCAATGATAGAGGGTTCGAATGTAATATTATAAGTCGCGGGTTCGAATCCCAGGTGTGCAACACATGGGATTGGGTATGACTGGCTGATGACGGAAAATAAGCCAGAAATGGCAATTCCGGTCTCTCTTATCCTTGTCAGTTCCCTTTTATCCTATGCTACACGTCACTATGCGAACGCCTGTGAGAGCTCTAGTCTGAGCTCCAGGGCACAACGGAACATACGTGTTCCTTAAGCAGATCGGTGAGCCTCACACTATCAGCATATTCCCGATCACAACCGACAAAACAACGAGCCCGTGGTTCAATGATAGAGCGCTGGACTCAAATAACAAAGGTTGCGGGTTCGAATCCAAGGAATTCCACACAATGTTTGGGTATGTCTGACTGATGTCGGCTAATAAGCCAGAAATGGCAATTCCAGTCTTCATTGTCGTTGTCGGTTCCATTTCATCACATGCTACACGTCGCTATCCAACAGCTTGCCAGAGCTCAAGTCTGAGCTACATCGCACAATGAAACATACACGTTTTTTCAAGCAGATTAGTGAGCCCAACACTATCATCATATTCCCGATCACAACCGACAAAAAAAAATGCAACTGGCTCAATGATTGAGCGTTCGACTCAAATAAAAATGGTCGCGGGTGAGAATTCCAGGTATGCCACACTTGGGATTGGGTATGTCTTGCTGATGTCGGCTAATAAGCCAGAAATGGCCATTCCGGTCTTCCTTGTCGTTGTCGGTTCCATTTCATCATATGCTATACGTCGGTATGCGACCGTCTGCGAAGGCTCTAGTCTGAGCTCCAGGGCACAACGGAACATACATGTTCCTAAAGCAGATCGGTGAGCCCCACATTATTATCATATTCCCGATCAAAACCGACAAAACAACGAGCCCGTGGCTCAATGATAGAGCGCTCGACTCAAATACCAAAGGTTGTGGGTTCGAATCCCAGGTGTGCAACACTTGGAATATGGTATGACTGGCTGATGACGGCTGATAAGCCAGAAATGGTCATTCCGTTCGCCCTTGTTGTTGTCGGTTCCATTTCATTACATGTTATACGTCGGTTTGCGACCACCTGCGAGAGCTCTAGTCTGATCTCCAGGGCACAACGGATCATATATGTTTTTTCTAGCAGATCAGTGAGCCCAACACTTTCATCATATTCCCGATCACAACCGACAAAACAACGAGCCCGTGGCTCAATGATAGAGGGTTCGAATGTAATATTATAAGTCGCGGGTTCGAATCCCAGGTGTGCAACACATGGGATTGGGTATGACTGGCTGATGACGGAAAATAAGCCAGAAATGGCAATTCCGGTCTCTCTTATCCTTGTCAGTTCCCTTTTATCCTATGCTACACGTCACTATGCGAACGCCTGTGAGAGCTCTAGTCTGAGCTCCAGGGCACAACGGAACATACGTGTTCCTTAAGCAGATCGGTGAGCCTCACACTATCAGCATATTCCCGATCACAACCGACAAAACAACGAGCCCGTGGTTCAATGATAGAGCGCTGGACTCAAATAACAAAGGTTGCGGGTTCGAATCCAAGGAATTCCACACAATGTTTGGGTATGTCTGACTGATGTCGGCTAATAAGCCAGAAATGGCAATTCCAGTCTCCATTGTCGTTGTCGGTTCCATTTCATCACATGCTACACGTCGCTATCCGACAGCTTGCCAGAGCTCAAGTCTGAGCTTCAACGCACAATGAAACATACACGTTTTTTCAAGCAGATTAGTGAGCCCAACACTATCATCATATTCCCGATCACAACCGACAAAATAAAGAGCAACTGGCTCAATGATTGAGCGTTCGACTCAAATTAAAAATGGTCGCGGGTGAGAATTCCAGGTATGCCACACTTGGGATTGGGTATGTCTTGCTGATGTCGGCTAATAAGCCAGAAATGGCCATTCCGGTCTTCCTTGTCGTTGTCGGTTCCATTTCATCATATGCTATACGTCGGTATGCGACCGTCTGCGAAGGCTCTAGTCTGAGCTCCAGGGCACAACGGAACATACATGTTCCTAAAGCAGATCGGTGAGCCCCACATTATTATCATATTCCCGATCAAAACCGACAAAACAACGAGCCCGTGGCTCAATGATAGAGCGCTCGACTCAAATACCAAAGGTTGTGGGTTCGAATCCCAGGTGTGCAACACTTGGAATATGGTATGACTGGCTGATGACGGCTGATAAGCCAGAAATGGTCATTCCGTTCGCCCTTGTTGTTGTCGGTTCCATTTCATTACATGTTATACGTCGGTTTGCGACCACCTGCGAGAGCTCTAGTCTGATCTCCAGGGCACAACGGATCATATATGTTTTTTCTAGCAGATCAGTGAGCCCAACACTTTCATCATATTCCCGATCACAACCGACAAAACAACGAGCCCGTGGCTCAATGATAGAGGGTTCGAATGTAATATTATAAGTCGCGGGATCGAATCCCAGGTGTGCAACACATGGGATTGGGTATGACTGGCTGATGACGGAAAATAAGCCAGAAATGGCAATTCCGGTTTCTCTTATCCTTGTCAGTTCCCTTTTATCCTATGCTACACGTCACTATGCGAACGCCTGTGAGTGCTCTAGTCTGAGCTCCAGGGCACAACGGAACATACGTGTTCCTTAAGCAGATCGGTGAGCCTCACATTATCATCATATTCCGATCACAACCGACAAAACAACGAGCCCGTGGTTCAATGATAGAGCGTTAAACTCATATGCCAAAGGTCGCGGGTTTGAATCCAAGGAATTCCACACATGGTTTGGTATGTCTGGCTGATGTCGGCTAATAAGCCAGAAATGGCAATTTCAGTCACCCTTGTCGTTTTCGGTTCCATTTCATCACATGCTACACGTTGCTATGCGACAGCTTGCGAGAGCTCAAGTCTGAGCTTCAGGGCACAATGAAACATACACGTTTTTTCAAGCAGATTAGTGAGCCCAACACTATCATCATATTTCCGATCACAACCGACAAAATAAAGAGCAACTGGCTCAATGGTTGAGCGTTCGACTCAAATACCAAAGGTCGTGGGTTTGTATTGCAGGTGTACAACTTAGGTTTGGGTATGACTGGCTGATGACGGCTAATAAGCCAGAAATTACCATTCCGGTCTCCCTTGACGTTTTTGGCTCCATTTTATCACATGTTACATGTCAATATGCGACCGCCCACGAGAGTTCTAGTCTGAGCACCAGGGCACAACGGAACATGCAAGTTCCTTAAGCAGATCAGTGAGCCCCACACTATCATCGTATTCCCGATTACAACCGAAAAAACAACGAGGCCCGTGGTTAAATGGTAGAGCGTTCGACTCAAATATTATAGGTCGTCGATTCGAATCCCATGTGTTCTCATGATCCGTTGTTAATCGCGGTCCTGTTAGATCTTTTATGGCAGGATCTGGAACGTCTTGTATCACAATTAATAACCTATTCATACATTGCCAAGCAGAAGGCCAACATGACATGCACCTGTCTCCGGTGTTTTCTTTGCATATACGCGGCAAAGAAGTGGAATTTTTATGAAGTCTTTGCGTTCTGTTAAACTATTAATAATATATTAATGTGCAGGCATAATTATTAAAGTTTGAATGTCGGGCGTCTAGCCAGACCTTTCAATATGATTTCACATTTCGGCCAGTTATACCCATGCAACGTCCTTTCCTGTGATCCCTTGTACTTTTTTAAATATCTGCTATCTGTAACCTCATCAAGATAACATGCCTTTTGTGTTTTAGCTAGACAGCCAGGTGAAAATGTGCCGATTACAAAATCCGCATAAGTAGCAGTTAAGGCCTACGGTAGGTGAAATGTGGTGCCTGCCAATTTTCATCGGCCCATCATATTCGTTAAAAAATGCAATTTGACGGTGATTTCCAGGTCACTATAGTTTTCGAGGATAAAGTCTTTCTCTCAGACATTTACACCTCGAAGTTTGAATATGATCCGCCTGGCAACAAGACCATCACACAGTTAGGTCTCTGGAGTCGGTCGTTCTAGGAGGTATGATGTGCTATTTACATTACGAAAGATGATCCGAAAAGAAGTATACCAAACTGATGCATGGTCCATAAAAACTGCGGTAAGTTCGAGGGTGAATTCAGGGAAGAACCCAATATTCAGACAGAGGTGAAGCGTCCAATTATTAGTTCAAGCTGCAATCGAGGAAAAACTGGAGCGCTTGCAGCAGAATGGCATTATCTGCCACACAAACTATTCAGCGTCGGCAGAAGGAAACTGCAGTCAACTCGAGAAATAGGCACTAGCAAGCACCTTTGCAGAACAGATATATAATCAGTTCATTAAAGTTTGGCATAAAGGACTCCATACAGATCATCAACCATTTAAGTGTTTGATGGACACTAATAGTGGTATGCCACAATACGCGGCGAAGATGATGCAAATGTGGAGTACCACCATCCTGAGTTATGACTTCAACATTTAGTTAGTGCCCACTCCGAAGGTCGGTCACTATATGCTTTATCACAACTGAGCGTAAGTGACGAAAATTAGAAAGGCGTGCTGATCACAAGCACTTGATAGAAGACGACCACGAATTCAGAGGTGTTACCCGAGATGTGCCCCTCAAAGCCGAACATATCAGGGAAACGAGCATTGTAGACCCAATATTACGCCAGGTAAATGAGTTTATTCGGAAAGGTTGGCTCAATGAGGATAAGGTGCACTCAGCTATAAAGCCCTTCAGGAACTGGAAGGAGCAGTTGTAAATTCCCTGATGGATATATAAGGTATGATAGCAGTGCTGATTCCAGCAAAACATCAACAACAAGTTTGACGTGAACTTCACGCCGGACACCAGGATATAGTCAGAAGTAAAAATTGGCCCGAAGCTACATTTCATTGGCTAGGGATTGGCTGACGAGGGGAAATCTTTCAAAGTTGCGGTCCATGGGGAAGTTTAGCTAAGAACCCACGAAAATAACCACTCATGCCACGGTCGGAAATGACCAGACCGTTGTCATCAATGCATGCTCAAAGTGACTAGAAGTTTTTGATGTCATGGCAGCTACTGCTGAGATCACAGCAAAAATACGGAAGAAATTATCTCCAGATATGGCATCCCGCAGAGATTGTAACGGGTAACGTCACCCAGTTTACGTCATCGCTGTTCCGACCGTTGCGCCAGAAATGCGTTATCCGTCATGTACCGTCACCACAATGTCATCCCCAATAGAAAAGCAAAGCTGTCAGTTTTGTTGTTGTTGTACGTGGGAAACCTTGACTGACGCGTGCGGCCGAAACTGATGTGGTTTCCGTTAGCGGATTTCAGTGTGAGATGCGACCAATCAACGCGAAGCACACCATGGGCCAGATAGATCCAGAACGTTCTCTGCGATTGTCAGGACATTGACCGGAAAGTTCGAGAACGCCCAGAACCCAAATAAATAAGCGAGCGTTTATGATCTAGAAATCCACTGTTTTCTGCCGGTCTAGAACAAAACAGTTTACCTGGAATCCCGTTTTTTCCTTCTCCCTATATCACACCTGGTGGTATAGAACAGTAAGTTTTCATAATAAAACATTTAAACCGTGAGTTTCATATATGACTCTCATACACAGATACCAAGAAGAAGGAACATGCTTTGTAATGCAGAGAATAAGCTATATTAACGGAGAGATTATTCCTTACCAGTCGTATCGCTAGCACTAATATTAGCCGAAAAAAAAATATTGAAAATAATCCCTATGCCGAATCCTAATCTTCGACCTCCAATTAATTCTAAACATCATAAGAACGCTACCTTCTATAGAAGCGTCACACCGGTCCTAACTTTAAATCAAACGTTATTTATGAACCAAATTCTACCAGTAAACGTTAGCATTATCTTTATGGTATTTAGCTCACGGATATATGTATATTCAGGGAATGATCGTCTTCCTGGTTCCTCAAAATTTTTCGATTTTGTTAATATTGCATCCCACCTGTGTTTTATTAAAAAAAAGGCATTAAGAACGACGTGAGCCGCCGGATTTTCCTTCTAACATATACACACCTACCTAAATGAAATAATTAGCCATGATGTATAAATAATATTTCGAGCCAGAGCACCCTATGCCCATTGACCTTGAGGTAATAAACGTCATTGGTTAACACCATGAAGGGAATTAATCCGTTCTTAGTCATCCTCACGTCAAAACGCAGCCATGAGACTCCTACTTAGTGTGGGCATAAAATTTAACGAACACTGCTATAGAAAGCCCTTTATTCGGAATGTGTTTTTGCTTTTTACAAATATTTCAATCACAGTGGCACCTTCTTGACCCTGAGAAAGGACAAATTAAAATGAATACTAGCGTATTTGTAGCTGTTCTAAGTGCGATTGTATAAATTTAATCTGCTACTTGCAAAACAACTCTATCAGTGATATAAGAAGAATCGTGCTATTCGTTGGTTGTCAATACCCTAATGCCTATCATGCTCAGCATCAATGGACAGCAGCAGTGCACTAAAAAGGACCTACAGCAAACCAAGATTGAGGTGACAAAAGTGAGGCACGGCATAAGTTTCTGCACTTCACTATTTTCCATTGTTGTTTCAGTGACATGGGTCAATAAGTACGCACAAAGAATAATATTCACATATTCCTTGTTCAATTATTAATATAATCGATTTTTGTCTCATGCAAGTTTAATGAATGCTCTTTCAAGTGTTCCGTTACCAACGTCTACTACTAAACTCGAGTCATAAACCTGTTTTTCGGCATTTAGTACATGCGTTTGGGTGCTTGTATTTGTATCCAGTTGTGGGTTTCGAATGACCTTGGACAAAACGTCCATTATGTTGACTAATGGGAGCTCACAACGACTGTCGTATGTGCGAGAGGCACAAAAGGCATTTATCATCATGCCGTGTTAGCCACTGAACCATACTAACTCATCGCCCACTTGAAGTCCTCGGACCTTCCACTGGCCTTAAAGAGAAAGAATAATGATGGATGCCAATAAAGAGGAATATCACATCGCAAATAAGAATGGTATTCAGTAAAATAATTTAACGGGGCGCTTTATCAGGATTGCTCAGGGTTGTCAACTGCCGGAACAAATGTGTCTTTAAACGACGGGAAATTAGGCTATAATGTTTCTTGCGCAGTATCCGTTATGAAATTTTAACGCATGCGTGATCTACGATCATAAAGCGCATATCCAAATGGTACAGTTGGCTAATGACGGCTAATAAGCCAGCATTTCCCACTCCAGTCTCCTTTGCCTTTATTGGTAAGGTTCTTTTCCCTATATAGCTTACCATTTTATGGCCACTGATTGGGCTCAGGATAGTCCCAAGGCACGCAGAAAATAGTAACTCCACCGACGATCAGTGAATGCAAATCTTTCATTTCCAATATATCCGATCATATCGGACATGACAAAAAAGCTCGTCCAACATTATGTTAGAGTAGAGGAGATAGAACTATCAGGTTCGAGTCGCAGGTTCTATTAAATCCGTGGTTGGGTATGCCTGAATAGTTACGATTAATAAGTCACAAATGGCCACTTTAATCGCCATTGTACTTAAGGGAAATGTTATACAACATAAATGTATAGTATGGTTTTTTTTTCTCCCGACACTGGTCTTCTTGACACTGTCTTGACACCGGGTTCAGGTGGGGGAGGAGGAGAGAGTGCGGTAGCTGCAGCGAAAGGCTACTATCACTTGAAACGAATTCACACGCAAGCCACCGTCCCTGCTCCACCCTTCCATGGAGCATACAGTGGACATCGTCGGACTTCGACGGTCGAAATTCGACGGTCGAACTAACTACAGTAAGGTTTTTGATAGATGGACGCTTAACCGATTTAGTAATGGATTCTTTGGATATGTTCCACCTGGAAACTTACTCGCAAACCCAATCAGCAGCCTCAAAGTGGCCTGTATAATGGGCAGAGGAATATAAAAACTCTACTTTTGCATTTCTCCATATTGAAATTAAAACTTTCTTTGGAGCATAAAGAATAATGGATTGAATAAATGCCGTTTAAGGCACAAAAACAACTACTCGAACGGGACAATTTTATCACATGTCTATCACACATCTGCCACAGTTCTTTGGTTTACGTTTATGCCATTCCCAAAGTAATACAGCATTTTCTTGAAGATAGTCAATATACCAAAAGAGTTAGCTGCACATACATAGCACAAAATATGTTGTACGTATTCTTATCAAGTATAATGGGGAGATAAAGTTGACCGATTTCGTCTGCCAGGGCTGAAGTTGGAGTACCAACAACTCCGATAGAATCTCGAGTGCACAACTTAATTGTGTACACTGACCGCTCCCGTAAAAAACTAAATCAGCAGGAAAAGCTGTCAGCAGGAACCTGCAACTCAGGCAAACTTTGGTCCAGCGCAAAGAATTCCGACCGCGTATCCCTAAATCCCATTATTTACCCTTTCTCACGCAATATGCATTGATTCTATGTGATGAGAGACATCTCGAAGATTAACAGCAGTTGAGACCTTTGCCAGGACGATCTCACTTGCATTCATTTCAACTGACTACGTTCCTTCTCAACTCAACTTACATATTCCACGAAAGCAAAACAAGAAGAAGAAAGTTATGCAATCGTGGCTTTAACAATTTTCAGCACAATTCAAATAGAAATCCTATCAAAAAAGACTGACACTGTGAGGTATGTTCTGCTTCTTCAGCATACGTCCACACCACTGCTCTACCAAGCTCATAAGTTAATTTAAAAGAAGAGATATCCGTTAAATGTAATGATTTGATGAACTTAGTATCAGGAACCACAGCGCTGATTATCAGTGAACCAAATAGTATCATTAAAGGTGCCAAGGACGTTCTTAATTTATAACAATTATTCTAATGATTGCTGGGTAAATCGGCTATGTTTTATTCTTAACAGGGATGATTATGTTTCACAGATTGACTGCTCGAAGAATTAAGGCTGACATTTCAGAAGGACTGCCTTGATAACCATAGTATAATTTTGACATGAAGGCCAATTACATGTGCCATGATTGTACTTCTATAGTCACATGTATGTGTGAAGAATATTTTTTTTCGATATCTATCGACTAAAAATGCATCCATCGTGCTAAGGCTAACATATACGACATTTTTGAGTGCAATTCAAACGTGGGAAAATGAAACATGCCTCAGCTTCATAGAACGTGAACGACATCACGAGGCGTACATTTACTTCACAGTTAAGGATTGTGGGTAAGTGTTAATTTCCTTACTGTATAAGCAAATATGCGAGAAATAGCACAATTAACGTTTTGCAAATAGTCTGGATTCGTATTATTTATTGTAACATCAAAGCAGAATAAAATTCAACTCAACTCTTTTATATATTATCCCAGGCTAATGCAGTATTAGTCCATAGTATGTGCAAAAAGAACAATACCAATACTAAAAACCTGCTCCGTTTATATTTGTGATGAATGAGACCAATGGAAGAATAGAGATATAAAGATCAGCGTCTTACAGAATCTCTCAGTGGATAAGAATCCTGTATGTTAGAATCGTGTACAAATAACGTCATTTTTATAGTGACAATAAATAACGAATTGTCAAGTGCAGTGTTTTATTAACAAAATGGGCCCACGCAAAATGGGTTAAAAATACACAGGATTTATGTTGTGTTCAATTTCATTTAACAATTCCGATTAGCTATCCACCGTTCGGATGTTTTTGACTGTCCGTGCTATGTATGCAGAAAAATATCTGTTAGTTTGCAGATAATTTGATTATATTTCCTTTTAGGGACTCCAAGTTTAAATAACACAATGGCATTTCTTGGATGAAAACTATGCTAGATGTCAATCAATGGTTGGAACTCAACGATTTATTGATAAGTAGAGGATATTCGCAGAGATGACAAATTCCTTTGACTTACTTGCGTAAAACTCGTCGGCCTCGGTGGGATTCGAACCCACGCAAGCAAGGGGAAGGCTTTAGTGCAACAAAAACTCTAGCAACTGAGCTTCGAGGCCACACCGGGATCCGTGAGTTAAATCACGACTGAAATAGTGCCGATCTAAATTCGGGGCCAATTTAATATATTTGATTGAAGGCTCTGCAGATAATTAGCTGGAATCACCTGTCGCCTTCTACTCGATGTGTACGTAAATGATCCGCGAAACATGCCAAGAGTCTGAAAAGCATGAGACGGATTCAAAACTTCTACAATGAGCGTAGAGATAAATGATCGTCATCCAAAGAGCCAACATTACTTAATCATAATGGGTTAGATTTAAATAGTCGTCGAACGGCTAACAAAGAGTTGTTGTGTATCAACATAAAGTATATTAACAAGCAAAGAACCTTAGAGAGTATAGTTGATAAACAGCGATTACTGATAATGGTGAGCTAACATTTATCGGTTTGAAAAAAATGTAAATTGAAAACTTGACGGTTTAAGAGGAATCCCAGCAAATCTCTTAGATTTAAAATTTTAAATTTAAAAACCAAAAAAATGTCAAAATAAGAATGAAGAAAAACGATTTTTTCCGAAAAAAGCAGATGCATGCTGCAAGAAGCACAATGTTGGTTTCACAAAATATTTTCGTTTTTAATTGTTTTTATTATGGGCCTTTTTACGGTTATAATTATCGTTCTGTTGGTTAATTCATATGGTGAGCACAAAAATCAAATAATAAGAAATATAATCTGTTCTGTAGACATTTGACATTGAAAAAACTAATTTTTGGAAGGAATTACTTTGCCTCATGTTACAGGTATTCAGGGTGAAAATTTGCTTAGAAATATTTAAAAGCTGATGAAGCTGTGCATTATGAACAGCGGGTACACAGATGAGACAAAAGAACTACAAAGTTTATTTGATAACATTTCTATAAATGCGAATTCTTAAAAACACCGGAACTTTACACAATACCGTGACATGCCTCAGGTACCAATAATGACATACGGTGTAAAATTGCGCTTTTAGGCGCAAACGAAGTGGCGCTTATTGCAAGGCATGCTCTCCATCACTTGAATACATTTCTTGGTTACGTATTATCACGTTCAAATGCTTAAACGCATTAGAACTCATTGATAGTATTGTAACCACATGCTAGACCACCTAAATTGCTCAAGGTTGCAAATAATAAATCAATAAAATTAATGTCTTAGCCATATGAAAACTGATCCTGATGAGGCGCAATTCTGAATCCCTCAAGGCTGAAGATGCCTTGCGTGCAATGCTGAAAGAATTTTCAACAATTAACCTTGCTTTCAGCGATCAAATATGAACAACGACAATAAGTCAGCAAGTAGAAGATACACCTTGCGTAGCTAACGGGGTGTGGGAATATGCAGCTCATTTAAAATTCACCCTTTCACTATCACGTCACCGAGAACACTGCTACAAGTTTCCACAAATGCCTTATAAGTCCTTTCACCTTACAAATGGGGATGGACAGCAAAAATCCAGGACATGCCGTTTAGGTTTTCATGCATAACTCCCTCGTTCATACAGATCGAGCATTTAATAAAACATGCATTATATACTTCCTATATGGGTTCTGTGAAACGTGGTAAACTAGACAAAACATCACTGCAATCAGGTGGCTTTCGAAATTGAGCCTTTATTTTGGTTGCTCTCCATTAGCTTGTGAATCTTCTAATATAAACGTTAGTTGGGCTGTTTCACCCATTATGCACATATGTTAACCCCTCCCGTTTATTTGAACTAAAAATAATACAGGTCATCAGCGCACGACTATGTTACAGTTTTGAAGGAGTCAAATTCGATTTATATTTTGAGACGCATTCAAGGAAGTTTCTACATGATTTCGACAGTTTTTATCTTCGGTAATTCGTTTATGATAAGCGGTTACTTGATGACTGTTTTGTAGAAAGTTTTTGAATGTGACCTTAAATATAAACCATACCTATTTCTGATTTTTACATCACTTTGTGGCATAGATGACGTTAGTAGCACGGGTCAAAGCAAATGTCAGACGATGATTGAGTTTTGCTCTATGTCATTTACGGACTGTTAATAATTTCAAACAATGTGCATGTGTCGTAAAAGTTTATTTAAGTCCGCAGCATTGTGATGTACAGTTTTCACGAAATATCACATCTAGATTTGTTTACCCTTAAATAAATGTCAAGAACTTATTTTTCCTCAAACGCTTAATCGCAGATTTAACTTTGAAAGGTTTCTGATTTTTCTTCTAACACTCTGGTTTACCAGTACATTCTGTAGTTGAATGTTGATCTATACGATCTTCAGTTATGGCAAATAGTACAGTATTGGTATCTTTATCTGCCGAAAAATTCAAGACGTACGCATTTAAAGGGGAGTCTCACATCAACAGGTAAATCAGGTTTAAATCGAATAAATCCGACTGGGACACTAACACTGACTCCAATATCATCCAATACCAATCGGTCACCAGTTCGCAGGATGATGAAAAGTAGCTATAAGTCATGCCGACATGATGGTCCGTTGTTCATGCCCAGATACAGAAAAGATATGTGCGCCCTGGAAGGTGAACTGTGTGCTAATTTGAATAAATCCACACTAACATGTAAGACAGAGTTCAATCGTGGAGCAGATAGCAAATAATACGGCAAATTCCCTTCCAAATCATCGACACTATCCTCAGTATTAATGTGTGCACTTAACAATTCACACACATTCCCAGGACCGCAACCTATTGCATTTAGTGGGCTGTCTCTTTGACCGATATCCTCGTGGTTACTGCACAGAATACGAAGTATATCATTGTTTCAACCGTCCCAGGTCAATTGGGAGCACTGATCTCTCGGTTCTACACCCACTTGCTATGTACACTGAATTCTTTCGCCATTTTAGGTAACGCATTCTTAGCCTTGAGGAGTATAGCATTGCAATTCGTCAAGACTTTTATACGTGGCTTAAACTAGAATTGTATTGATCAATTCTTTCTAACCTTGGGCGAGACTTGTGGCCTAGCTGTCCAACTCACATGTAATATTGAGAATAGCAACCAGACGTTGTGCCGTTTTTAATGATTGAAATTAAAAATGTGTATCTAAATAACAACCGCAAGTTAAAGTTAAACCGCAATAATTTCTTCTTAATTGGTAAAATGTGAATTGCCTTATGAGGACATCCGATTGTACTTTACCCAGGTTACAATTATTGACGCTTGAGGACTGTTGGAGAGATGCGTAGGCCGTCAGATTTTTTGAGAACTTTCATTTAATGGAAATGTTATCGACCATAATTTGTGGTTATTTCGTATCAGTTACGTACCTGCAGTTCCTATTTCATACCTTGAATAAGCATCTTGGTAGACTTTTCAGCCCGATACATTGTATGCTGTGACGTGACATTTCTCCTAATACTTCACTTGAACGATTAGAATGTCTTCCTAACACAATATATTTCCACATTTTAAACGTTAGGTGCTCACCACAACCGTTAAGCCCGAGAAGACAGGTAAAGGCACTTTAATCGTATTAAGGACCAGAAAAGGAAATTGAAGCTGCATGTCACGGCAGTAGATGTGTGCATCTTGCAGCATCGTATCCGTTTTCAGAAAAAGCGTAATTTTTCTTCCCCTTCTTTATTCATCCCTCTGACATCGTTTTTTTCTATCCACCAAAAGTTTGCATCCAATGAGAATGTTGGTGCTTCCGGTAAAATTGTTACTGTGGAAATCTACATATTAGACAAGTTGATATGTGTGTGCATATAATTGCTAATTTTTTTACCATTTTTCTGCGATTGCTGTTTTTCAGCCATCTTTTCTTGGGCTGTTCACTCCCTTCTCTAAGATGGATTCAGCATTTGCAACTGCACTGTAGCCAGTAGATTGCAAATAGTTTAAGATGGAGAAGATGCGATCACTGACACAATAATTGTTTTGCGCGTACTTTCGCATTTTCAAACTCATCATCAATTAAAAACTGCTTTATGGATGATTATCATTAATCCTAGCGTTCGTTGAAGAAGAGTCGAATCCATCTTACCGTATTGCCTTGATCATTTACTTACACGCCGAAATACTCGACACTTTGTGTATGACGTTATCAATAGACCACAAATCAAAAGGTAACTGTCATTGCTAGCAAAACCGTATCTTAAAATGTGTAAGGAGCCGCCCATTTAATTCTTTTCCAATGAAACAGACGAAACCA
>WEDG01001834.1:0-53109 GCA_017591395.1 Schistocephalus solidus
ATCCCGGCTTATATTGGTGTTCGTTGATAGTACACTGCGCATAGAAAGAGCTTCTGATTTTTAGCTTTCAATAGAATTGGAAAAATCCTGGATGTCAGGAAACGTTGGATTTTGCTCAATTCTGTCCCGTTTTTCTCTAATAAACGCATTTGAAATGAACTCTTCTTTAGTAAACAACTTTCTGCGCCTCAGTTAAAGTTAGTGACTCCAATCCGCCGCCAGACGATAACAACAGAAGAGTAAAGCGAGATAGTTGAACTAGGTCGATCGGCACGACAGCACAGACAGTTGGTGTGAAAGGGATGGGCACATAATTGCGATATGTTTTGTGGAGAAAGGGAGAAAAGTTATGGCTTTAGGTGTCGGAGTAGCTGGCGACTCAACGGGACTGCAGACGGCTGAATTAACGGTGGTCGATATGGGTTGGAGAGGCAAGGTTCAGTGTGTCGGGTGGAGGTGTTAGAAAGTTCAGTAGTGATTGGGCATGTCTGAAGGAGGTGGTAACGAAACAGACAGCTTCTACTGGCCAAGTGGAATTAGCAGCTGTTGCTAGGTCGTAGGAGCGATTAAGTTAGACGTGCACGCAGACCTTCGTAATGAGCAGCCAGATCAACATGGCAGTTGATGATGGTTGTGCGAGACTGCCAAGCTTCGAGGAATGCTCGCATTTGTTTGGTGTTGCAATTGAAGCAATGGTCACATTCAAGAGCGTGCATGAGAGACAGGGGGTCCCGTCGGCAAACGGATGGCTTATGTTTGCTGATGCGAGTTGTAAGACGTCGGTCTGTATGACCCACCTAAATCTAAGAACATTAAGCGCAAGCGATGGGGTAAATAACATCGGTTAGTTGTTCTTTGGACAGAGGGTCTCTTGCTCGGTGTAGGTTTGCGCTTAAGGTGGAGGCAGGCTTGTGGAAGATAGAGATGCCAAAGTGAATTGCTTGTTGGGAGATCATTACAGAAATTCCTTGCTCGTAAGAAAGGGAACCCCGGTTTTGTGGTTGTCATACCTAACGCATTTGCGTTTCTAGATTCGCGAAAATTTAATTGGAACCTTAGTGATTTGTATTCACGATTTTTGCACAGATCTGTGAAATTTGCATAACACTCGAAAACCCTTGCAGAAGTGAGGGTGTTTAATTTTCAGAATAATTTAAAATGGTTCGTGCCTTTAACATATACGTGGTATTTTATTAAAGCGTTTTAATGGCGCATGCATTTTTGTTATCTTTCCCTCTCTTTCTCTCTTCCTTTCTCATAGACTGTGCGTGCACATAGCTTTACAACTTATCATTTCTCTGTACGTCTTTAAACAATTTTTAACTTATTGACTATCTGTGACATATGAAGGCTACCTTGTTTGCCTTCCTGATAATGTCAGAGAAAACCTCAGTCATTAATTTGACAGTTCCATTTGATACGTAGTTTTTACCTTACACTGAGTGTAAAATAAAACAGCACCCATGAAGTTAATAGGAGGTAACATTAGTACTCCGTACTATAAATGCGTTGGTGGAAGAAATAATCAGTAGAGTATATTGTACTCCAATTTTACGTTAAGCGTTTATTTATTTTTTAAGTTTAATGTAGAAAGTAACTTTTAAACGAACATTAAGTACTTTGATAATATTATTTGGGTCATATTTGATGGTATAGCCTCAAGAAGCAAGCATTTTCAATGACTTGTGCAAAAAATTGCGATTTCTCCTAATTCGTGGAAGGTTTTAAAACCTAAATTCACAGATATTCGGCGTATATTTGGCAAATATATATATGCGAAAAGGACGAACGACAAAAACCAGGCAGTTTGATACAGTCTGTTTCGGGTTTATTCTGCCTTCATTTAGCCAATCAAAACCCTGACTACCAGCTGGGACTGGAAGCACAAAAATACGCTCGTACAGGGCGCAGATGGTCCATATCTATACAGATGTGAAAGTGCTGACCTCCGGTGTTTTTATATATATGTATATATATATATATATATATATATATATATATATATATATATATATATATGAAATGGAATCCCAGGTGTGCCACACTTGGGATTGGGTATGACTGGCTGATGACGGCTAATAAGCCAGAAATGGCCATTCTGGTCTCCCTTGTCTTTGTCGGTTCCATTTCATCATATGCTACACGTCGCTATGCGACCGCCTGCGAGGGCTCTAGTCTGAGCTCCATGGCACAACGGAACATACATGTTCCTTAAGCAGATCGGTGAGCAACACACTATCATCATATTCCCGATCGCAACCGACAAAAACAACGAGCCCGTGGCTCAATGGTAGAGCGTTCGACTCAAATACCAAAGGTCGCGGGTTCGAATCCCAGGTGTGCCACACTTGGGATTGGGTATGACTGGCTGATGACGGCTAATAAGCCAGAAATGGCCATTCCGGTCTCCCTTGTCTTTGTCGGTTCCATTTCATCATATGCTACACGTCGCTATGCTGACCACCTGCGAGGGTTCTAGTCTGAGCTCAGGGCACAACGGAACATGCATGTTCCTTAAAGCGAGATCGGTGAGCAACACACTATCATATATATATATATATATATATATATATATATATATATATATATATATATGCAGAGAGGACACGAAGAGAATATGGGATATATATATATATATATATATATATATATATATATATATATATTGAATAACGGAGGTGGTTTGCATCCGAGATGAGTATAATGAAAGAAAAATGCTCTTCGGGAAATGGAGTTGTACTCGTAAATTTTCAAGTTGATGACACAAACCCGTCATCAGACGAAATGAACAGAGGACAAAGTGATGTGGCGCGACAGGACAGATAGTGACAAACAAACAGCTGGTGTGAGTGGGTGGTCGGTTGACCATTAATCGAGGCATGTTTTGGGACGGGGGAGGTGAGGAGAGAGCAATTACATTGACTTGTTTGGGAGGTGGAGATGGGCGGCGAGTAACTACGGTCGGTTAGATTATCGATCATGGTTCCGGGCTGGATGTAGGGGCACTGCATCGGCTGGAAGTGTCGGAATGTTTAATTGTGGTTCACCATGTGTGAGGTGGGGTTGGTGAAAAGTGAGATTAAGGATAATACCGAGGAAAACATGGGGACTGGGCTAACCATTTCTGGTTTATTAGCAACCGTAAGCCAACCTTACCCAACCCCAGGTTGAGGACACCTGAAATTCAAACTCAAGTTCCTTTTTTATTGAAAACTAACAATGGAGCCACAGGCATGTGTATGAGCTACAGAAAAGCCCTCTAAAGACAGTTCGTGTTTTTTATGCATCCCTTCGCAGACATCCTCTATATCCCCTACTCGCTCTGCTATTTCGGCAATGCGAAACAGGCACATTTCGTCCCACTTCACCTCCCTCCCTGGAGATGTTCGATGAGGATTTGCGCGAATTTATTGTGCGCAAAGAACGCGAGTGTCAGCATGAAAACGCTTCTGCTGCTGCGAAGGACTGCTCTCAGGGTTCTCCTTCTCCTTCTGCCACACCACACCAACAAAAATCCAATCACCTCTATCTCCAACCCCGACTTGCTCACACAAAGAACAGGGGCTGTAACGTTAATGGCGACGATTGCGCCCCTGCGGCACGCCGACACTCCTACTCATCTGGTCCCGTCGTCGTCGTCAATGGTGCCGGGTACTCTCCCACACAGGGCGAATGCCGTTTCGACGAAGCCGGAAAGAACGGGGTTCGGAAGACCAGCGTTCGGTCGCACAACGAGATACCGCTGCCCGTTTTTGTAGACAACAGGGATTTGGATGAACTGGTGGGTCACGAGCTCGGTGATATCTCTTCATCCACTTTCTAAAATTTGCCAACCAACGACTCTAAAAAGTTCTGCAATTCCTAAGGCCGCTTGTTGCTGCTTTATATACGCATATATATATATATATATCAGAATGAAATAATATTAATAACGAGATAAGAAGGCGCGCACTTCAGCCGATCGCTTACAGATAAAAAAATACTTGAGGAAATTTCTGCCCAAAACCAGGATCTCAGTGACCTGGGAAAACGTAAATGAAGTTAGAAACCCACTGATATTAATGCAATTAATAAACAAAATATGCATTGACTGAAACTTAATCAGACACTGTGAACTTTGATCGACATTAATAAAAGGCTTCGTAAAACTATAGTATCGACCCCTTCGCAAGTTAAGGGACTAATTGCCTTTAAAACGCCAAGAAAGACACTGAGCATTATGGGTAACGGTTTTTGGGTGGGCATATATATTACAAACGGACAATCGAAGAGCTGGGAGATTCGCAAAGGAAGGAGAGGGGCGGATATTTTAGTTTTGATCTTTCTTGGCATCTTCAGCCCTCCACATTCATTAATCTGTCATAAGCCCTCGACCTTCCTCCCTTCTCCGGCAATTCTTGGGTTTCAACTGGTGGCCAGCCCTCTAACCTCTCCCCAACCACGACCGAATTAGCTCAATAGCCGAAGATATTTGCCTCACGCTCGGCCTACGCACGTCATACAGTTTATACTTCTTGCCCAGGGCTTCCGTTTGTGGTCGCGTGAGGTAAATACCTTATCAGATTTCCACATAAAAAATAGGAATACCGGTCTCGTTGCATTAAATCTCCTGCGCTCTTATGATTCATTTGTCCTGTCGGGCTAATGCGGCATTTCATACCACCTTTTAGATTGTACAGGCCATAAAGGTCCTCCGAATACATTTGTTGGAGCTGCACAAAGTCAATGAACTTTCAAAGGACTTCTGTTCACGCTACATTGAGAGTCTGAAAACCCGATTCAAGACTGAACTTATGTTTCAGGGTGAGCCATATTACACGTTTTTCTATTTTCCTCATCCCTTACTTGTAACTTGCCTGTCGCAGTACAAAAGCTCCACTCCTTGCATCCAACGACTGAAACCACTGAAACGCTGTGGGTGGAAGACTCTCTTGGTCATTGATTTCGTAAGCTTTCTGAACCACAGACGGTCCTGCAATCCTAGGTCATTGGGCCATCCTACATGCACGTAGTTTCGTTGAAGGAAAGGCAACTTTCCCCATACCGATATAATTTGCAGTTGAAGCATCAAATAAGACTTTCAAGGGATCTTAGCCGGTGGTTCCACCTACATTAAGAGAAATATAAAAAATATCGCAAAAATAGCTACTATAAACGGTTTTCTGCAAGGATACTAGCATTGAGTGGTCAATATCATCGTTTTGTCCTCATTCCAGGTGAATTGACCATCATACAGGTGGACTATCGACTAATTATTTTGTTATCCCCCATACTATCATGAAATTAGCAAAGTCATATTCCAGATTTCCGAAGCTTCTTTAGAAATCGTTAGGGAAAACTAGAAGAGCTTGCCACGTAATGCCGGACAGTTTTCATCCGCAATATACCATACCGAGTCACATTGGAAAACAGGGTCATATAGATAACTGTATTAATCAGCTCGGAGGCTGTGTGCCCCTAAGAGGACTGAAATAAAAATACTGTAATTAAATGAACACTTTCTGTGGTAGATGGACGCTCACTGATCGGTTACGGGATCCACTCGTCAGGTTGTGCCTTGGGGCTCACTCTCGAGTCCCGCCAGCAGCCGCACAGGGGCTAGGGATATAGGCAGAATGACATTAAGGACAAAGACAAGGGAAACTGGAATGACCATTTCTGGTTTATTAGCCATCATCAGCCAGTCATACCCAACCTTAGGTGGTGTGGCACCCGAAGCTTGAACTCGTGACCAGTTGGCTAGAAGTCCAAACTCTCTAACTCACTGCACCACGAGCTCGGTGTCTTGGCGGTTTCATTCGGAAAATTAATGGTGGTAGATGGGCTGGTTTCTAGAGTGAGCCCCGAAGCACAATGAGATGAGAGGGTCTCGTAACCGATTGGTGAATGCCCATCTACCACTGTTGATATTCCCAATCGAAACCCACAAGACAACGCACTCGTGGAGATTTGTACTTCTAACCAACAGTTCGCGAGTTCGATCCTCTGGTGACACAACACCTGGGGTTGGCTGAAGGTGGCTAATAAGCCAGAAATAGTCATTCCAGTCTCCTTGAACAAGAGGGTGACACCGTTGAATTGCCCCCATCCCTTTGTTTTTGGTGTAATACTGGTCCACTGTGCGCGACTCTGGCGTGTGGGGCAGACGCAAAAGGAGGAGGGGAGTATTTTGGCACGCCTAGGTGCAGACGCACGCCTCGCCGGCCACCTACGTCTCCTACCGCCTCCAGTTCCTGCTGTGGGACACACGGTGGGCCTCGTCGGAATCTACGGTCGAGCTGTCGTCACCATCGATTACGCTCAATTTCATTCTTCTTGAGCTACAAAGCCTATGCAAACACCTTGAAGCATAAGACAGCAAAAGGCTCATCCTGTGAGCCGTTTTAGCTTCTACTAGAACCTCACATCCGCTTTTGATACAGGAAATTATGAACCATAACGCGTAGGCTTCTCTGTCTCTGTTTTCTCTGAGGATACGTTAACTGTTATCAGGGTAAGTAGCTTAAAGCCCGTTTGTAGTCCGTTAAATGTAATATTTTAAGGTACACAGTTCAGAATTGAAAGTAAGGTGAAACAGAAAAATCGGAACACCTCTATTTCGGGGGCCTTGAGCTTATTTTCAAGGGGATTTAGGCTAGTGTTAAGGTTGGAGTAATGTAAAAGTGCGAGTTTCAGTTAAGTTTATAGCTATGAATAAGGATTGGGTTAGGAGAAGTGTTTCTGTTAAGCAAATTTAAACATTGAAGAAAACGCTATACAAGGATCTCTGCTTGCAATGGTGTTCGTGAGGCGTAACCCTGATAGCGAACTTGACACCATGGAGCAGAGTGAATACATTTATCCAAATAATTTGGGCTTACTAAAGTTGAGTTCCAATACCTCCGGCGACCGCTATCTGAAATCCTCCGTAATCTGAGCCCACCCGAACAAGTCCCAGTCAGAAAATTATCCTAAGAGTGGATATGACAGAACTAGGTAGGAGAAATGACTCGAAGGCGGCGGATTGTCCGAAGCCTCTCTGCACTGCGTATTCACCAAAAAGGGAGACAAATAGTATAGGTAGTACTTACAGTAATGTTCATTGTTATAACATTAGGCAATTCCTCTTAGACAGAGGCGTGGCAACAAGCCCTACATTGAGGCCCAAGACACAACGGGAGGTGTGGGTCGAGTAATGCGGTAGATTGGCGTTCCAATTCCCCATCGCCATCGAGCGGACAACAAGCTCCTGACTCAATGTTTAGAGCGTTCGACTAATAATGAAAAGAGCACGGGTTCGAGCCCCTAAAACCTGTGATTGTGTATGACTGACAGTGGTCAGTCCAGTCTCACCTGTCTTTGTCGGAATCATCAGTTATGTGTACAAGCGTAGGCACTTCCTCATAGACAGAAGCCCTGCACCAGCACTGGTCACGCGCACACACAGAAATCAAGCATTTGACGCCCAACAGAAAGGACCAGAGTTCAGCCGAGATTGACGGCACATTTAAGCGCAGTGGCCATTGTGCCTCGGGCCTGCTTCACACTCATAGAAAGTATTTGATTTGACAAGGAATACCCGACAGATGCAGGTTTTATGAAGACAGTACAGGAGGAAATCATGAACAAGTGAACCTCACAGGAGAGAGGTACGCGCATCACGTCGTGCGGAGAAGGGCTGAGACGTGAAAGATGGGGAGTAGGTGGCGGAGGGCGAAAGGGGGGGGGTATGAAAGGATGCCGCGCTGGGACTGGCGTTGGGGTGGGGTTGTTGACTGGCGATGACGACGAGGAAGGTTATGTCGCTGCAGCAGCAGCAGCAACAATATCTCGACTACTTTGTCAATTTCGTTGTCATGCCGGCTGATTAATGCAAGTGTCCTCGCCGACAGAAGACTATGATAGGCTGATAGGCCGACTCCCATCGCCCTCCACGCCAACCCCCCTTCCCCCCCACCACCCTCCTGCTTGTTCCGGCGCTGAAGACGATTGTAATGGAATTTCCAAGTCCTCCCGACATACGCACGCGATTGCGTGCGTCCGCCGTCGCCTGCTGCGGACCAGGAGGCAGGTCACCAGGCCCCGAATCAGGGTCGTGCGGTAGCCTTGTAAGAGAATAACTAATCAAGTCAGTTCTCCGCTGTTGTTGCTGCTGCTGCTGCTGCTGCTGGTGCTACAACTCCCGTTGAATTGAACGGAAGACGGGCAAGAGCCATCTACTGCATTCGACTCCCTACCTGCACGCCAGCCCTTGTCTTTTCACCCTCCGTAGTGAATAACAAAACCTACTGCCTCGGGTCCCTCCTCAAAGTTAACCCAGGTGCAAATTTAATTCATGCTGCATTCCTCACAGCCTACCCCCTCCTCCTGCTCCTTCTCTCCACCCACCCACCCCCTGTGGGTGTGCTCGAGGACGGCAACGACGACGCAAGGAAAGACTATTTTCACTGGAGAAGCTTCTGTGTAAGGTTGGAGCTTCAGTTGGAAAGATAGCGTTGGAGCAAACCACGTTCGATAAACCCGGACGAAAACTACAAAGTGGACTTTACTTATAGGGGAGGCAGGTCGGAAATGGAAGGTTACTCTGTCCACTAAAGAGGGTGGAAAACACTTAATTGAGTTGAGCGACGCAAACATTTGCCGGCCTATCCCCTACGCAAACGGAAAAGGCTCACTATCCGACGCAGAAGCCATTGGCCGGCGTGTCGTTTTCTACCAGGCCTACCGAGTCTTGCGCCAGTGCCTGGGCCAGTGAATCGGGCTGGAAAAGCTATACAGCCCACTAGGCATCTCAGTTAACCCAAAATATGACATTTAACGGGGCCAGGGGTATTTTACAAAATTCTGCACATATGTATTTATCCCACGTCGATTTGTGCACAAATGACAAAAAATGCATCAACAAGGAGAGGATCAGTCCTGACTAACTTACCCCTAAAAATGGTTTTCTTTTGGGTTGCAACAATTGCCCTTAAACGAACAAACCCGGGTTTTGGTTGAAACACCACATAAGTTTCCATTTGGCTGAGTCTATGCTTACACCTGCAAACAATCCACGTCCCAATTAGCCTATAATTCGAATCCGACAGAATCGACCTTATTTATTTACCCTATAAATTAAGTGAACGTGACAACGAGTTACTAGCAGTCAGTCACGGTGCCCAGTCAAGTTGACTCGATCATTTCGCTAGCATCTGGGCGAGGCAACACAGAGTGAGATCGAATTCTGCTCGAGTCTAGTAATTTGGTTTCTTCCCACAAGCGAGCAAACATACTGTTGACGCACTACTAGTCGTGGTTCGGAGGGCATTCCACTCAAGCCTCCTCTGTACCGTGGGCTAGACAGCAGTGGCTTATCGGACAAAGACCAGGGAAAGTTGAATGGTCCTTTCTAGCGCATTAGTCATCATCAACGGGTCCTGTGCAACCCAGGCTTTGTGGGGACACCAGAGATTCAAACTCGTGCTCTTTTGGTTAGTAGACCAATACTTCTAAACATCGAGCCACGGGCTATTTGTCCTGTCAGTTGCGATCGGGAAGATTAAGAAGGTGAGATGAGGACTCAGCGATCGCTTATCGGACCTGCTAGTCTCATTGTGCTTTGCATCTCAAGTTGGATCAGTGAGCGCTCATTTATCCCTGGGAATCTAACCTTCTGGGCCACCATGTTCATGCCCAGCCGCAGCCGCCTTTTCATAACAATATAATTGGCGTGGGAGGGCTGTAAATAACACCTAAATCTCCTTCAAAATGAACTGAGTTATGGCTTCGCATTCTGTTTGTTTGCGCTCAGCACCGTTGATAGCAGACTGGCCCCGTCTTGAATCCCTTTAAGGCGCAGTCATCTGAAAGGGGAAACCTGGTTCGTTGAAGGGTTACATAAACTGGACATCCTCCAATCCATGTGCCCACCAATGACCGCATGGCCCCGCTGAAAAGCATCAAGTGCGAAGTTTCTTTCTCCCGGAGCAGCTGCTCCAATGGCTACCAGTAACTTCATCTGCTGAACAGGTGACAGTTCGATCGTTGCACCCGGCGACGTACGCCACATGAGGTTGTCGCAGCACGCGTTGGCTTGAGCACAAATTTGATTATAGCGGGCCGGACTTGCACAGGACCTACCACACCCTGTCATCGCTCACCCACTGGGCTCTAAGTGCAAGCAAATTTCAAAGCAAACGGAGTTGGTTTCGAGCGCAGTGGCTGACAAGACTGAACGGGTGCCACAGAGACATGTGCCACCTGGCTTCTGGATCCCACATGCACAGTAGTGCCATTACAGCCCGACTTCCAATCCTGCAGTCACACCGAAGTACTCTCAAGATGGACTGAGTTATCCCGTCACGACCGTTAGCACAGCGTGATATATTCAAGCGCGTCAGATTTACTAAAGTGGGGAATGCACCGATTTACCGCGGAGATGGTGTCCCCAGCGTCAGCTTCTAACTTTTTCCCTCTCCCTTGCATCCGCCGACTACCCCAGTCTGCCAACCAGTTGATTAAATTAGGCAGAGTGGCTGACAGAGCCAAACAGTCCGTCAACTAACAAGCCTCGTCTAGGTGCGATGACTAAAAAACTACGGGCACTGACTAGGCGGCAAAATTGCCGAGACGGTATAGAACTCCTACCTAACTCGGATGAAGGCATTACAACATCCCAACTTTAGCTATGCTAGAATGTCAGCTTGCGAAAGGACATCTCGAACAATCAGTGACTACCAGTGTTTGGAGGGCTTCCTTAAGTTTGGAGGCAACTGAGAGGGGCCTGGCTAACCTAGCTCTTGGCTGCTTACTCGGGGATAATGGTGGCTTGAGCTCAGGCCCCCTCAAGCCGGATGCGCCAATCAGCCGCCTGTCAGGAAGACCGCTTCGGTTTGAACCAGCATACCGCGACGCCAGCCTATCGCAGACTCCCTTCCCCCTATCCCCGCCTGGCCCCTGCTGTCAACTACGCAGTGATCCAACAAGGACGGCTCCTTCTGGTGGTACAGTAGCTGCCAGTGACAGCACCCGCATGTATCATTTTATGTCATTATGCCTGGCGCGGTTTTTATTCACCATTGTCGTCGTTGTCGTGCCGTCAGTGACCAGACTGCGACAGGGTCCTTATTAATTTGAGACTAGAGGGTGGGCGTATGGCAATTTTTTTCAGCGTAAAGACGCCCTGCTTAGAGCAGTTTCAAGCGCGGCTTGACACGCCCGAGGAACATATGCTGGCCGCATGCGTACGAGTTAAGGAAGAGGCATCCGCAGAAACTTCGCCGGACTGGTGTTGGCTTCTGTGCGTCTGCGATGTGGCTGAGCGTGTCCGAATTCGGCCTAAATAGCATGCCCCTTATTACCCCTCCTCCTCCCTGACTTGGGCCCTGTCAATGCACACGCCAATGGAGGTTTTACAAAGATGGGCCATGCCTGCATAAAAAGCATGACAAAGCCTTCATTTATTGGTTTGCTCATTTGACGAGAATCAGTGGCCTTAAGCTGGTTTACGGAGCTACCCCAAGGGACATGCGCAAACAGAGCTAATAAGTCAAGTGACAGACTGTAAAATAGAAGCGAATTCGGGCTCGTACTGGGATGCACTAGCTGAACCACCTATAAAAGCAGGTTATGAGAAGAAAATAACTCATACAGTCCGGTAAACGTTTGAGGAAAGACGATTTCAGATCGCTAAGCGCTCTAATTCGCGTCAAAGCTTCCTACCTCTGGTTTTTCGCAGGGTAGATCGATATTTGGGGCTCCGAGCGAAACATAGTCCGGTCAACTGTTCCGTTGAGATTGCAAGGCAAGCCTTTTTTCGCAGAAGACAAAAATTCTCAATCACAACCGACAGGACAGCGGACTCGAGCTGCAATAGTAGTGTTACACTCGATGACCAACGGTAGCGGTTTCGAATCTCAGGTCAGCTACACCTGGGATTGCTGACGGCTAATAAGTCAGAAATAACCATTCCGGTCTCCATTGTCTCGTTCGGTACCACCTTTATATATATATATATATATATATATATATATATATATATATATATATATATATATATATATATATATATATATATATTGATAAGGTGGAACCGACAAAGACAAGGGAGACCGGAATGGCCATTCTGGCTTATTAGCAAAGTCATCAAGCCAGTCATACCCAATCCCAAGTGTGGAACACCTGGGATTCGAACCCACGACCTTTTGGTATTTGAGTCGAACGCTCTACCATTGAGCCACGGGCTCGTTGCTTTGTCGGTTGCGATCGGGAATATGATGATAGTGTATGCTCACCGATCTGCTTAAGAACATTTAATAGTTCCGTTGTGCCCTGGAACTCAGACTAGAGTACTCACAGGTAAAGTCGCATAGCGACGTGTAGCATATGTTGATAAGGTGGAACCGACAAAGACAAGGGAGATCGGAATGGCCATTTCTGGCTTATTAGCCGTCATCAGCCAGTCATACCCAATCCCAAGTGTGGAACACCTGGGATTCGAACCCACGACCTTTGGTATTTGAGTCGAACGCTCTACCATTGAGCACGGGCTCGTTGCTTTGTCGGTTGCGATCGGGAATATGATGATAGTGTGGCTCACCGATCTGCTTAAGGAACATTTATGTTCCGTTGTGCCCTGGAACTCAGACTAGAGTACTCACAGGCAGTCGCATAGCGACGTGTAGCATATGTTGATAAGGTGGAACCGACAAAGACAAGGGGGAGACCGGAATGGCCATTTCTGGCTTATTAGCCGTCATCAGCCAGTCATACGCAATCCCAAGTGTGGAACACCTTATCAACATATGCTACACGTCGCTATGCGACTGCCTGTGAGTACTCTAGTCTGAGTTCCAGGGCACAACGGAACATAAATGTTCCTTAAGCAGATCGCGACACACACTATCATCATATTCCCGATCGCAACCGACAGCAACGAGCCCGTGGCTCCAATGGTAGAGCGTTCGACTCAAATACCAAAGGTCGTGGGTTCGAATCCCAGGTGTTCCACACTGGGATTGGGTATGACTGGCTGATGACGGCTAATAAGCCAGAAATGGCCATTCCGGTCTCCCTTGTCTTTGTCGGTTCCACCTTATCAACATATGCTACATGTCGCTATGCGACTGCCCGTGAGTACTCTAGTCTGAGTTCCAGGGCACAACGGAACATAAATGTTCCTTAAGCAGATCGGTGAGCCACACACTATCATCATATTCCCGATCGCAACCGACAAAGCAACGAGCCCGTGGCTCAATGGTGGAAAGCCGTTCGACCTCAAATACCAAAGGTCGTGGGTCTGAACTCAGGTGTTCCACACTTGGGATTGGGTATGACTGGCTGATGACGGCTAATAAGCCAGAAATGGCCATTCCGGTCTCCCTTGTCTTTGTCGGTTCCACTTTATCAACATATGCTACACGTCGCTATGCGACTGCCTGTGAGTACTCTAGTCTGAGTTCCAGGGCACAACGGAACATAAATGTTCCTTAAGCAGATCGGTGAGCCACACACTATCATATATATATATATATATATATATATATATATATATATATATGGAATGGAACCGACAAAGACAAGGGAGACCGGAATGCATGTTCCTTAAGCAGATCGGTGAGCCCCACACTATCGTATATATATATATATATATATATATATATATATATATATATATATATATATATATAACACTAGTCGTTATTCTAATAACCAAAAGATCTCTAGATGGATTCCTAAAGCGCAGCGGGATGACCATGCCCAGTAACCTGATAAATTTCGGTTTGCCTTCAACCTCAAGTTTGATTCACTATCCAAGTTCTGCCCGTGCACTAAAATTATGTCCTGCAACTCAGAAATATAAGTGAAAACATACAACTTCATGCCACTGTATGTCTTGATGTAAGATTACGAGAAAGAATTTCATTATTTCAAAAAGCGAGACAGCTGTTACTCTGAAACCGCTTGCCTGTTAGCGCGGGTTCTGACGCAGTTAATCCGTGGGTTTACCACAATGCTAAGTCTGCAGAAAATCATAATAATAATAATAATAATAATAATAATAATAATAATAATAATAATACTAATAATCATCATCACCATCACCACCACCACCATAACTCCGTATCGGTAGCGATTTGTTGACTAGTTTGCGTGACTTTCATTCTCAGTGAATAATTTTGGCTTATGCACAGGTAAAAAACTTCTTTATCTGAATTCGAACTCCAATCTTGTTCATAGAACTTGGAAACTTGATGGTTTTGGTATTTTGCCAAGGATGAATATGGTGCTAGCTCAGTTCTGGTCGCCTCCGTATCTTGTGCTTCCCTTGTCGGGTCTATCGAAACAGAACTGACGCGTGCGATGGGCTGGCCTTTGGTGAGCCAAGGTCAGATTGACGTGATGCACAGTGAATGAATTTATGCAGCAATTGAGCTGACAGGTATGACGGGTGCAAACTTTAGGCATAAACCATCGATGCAATGCACATGAGGATATCAGTGTGTGTTTATATACAAGCGAACGTAAGCGGTCTTCGTCGGCCTGAATTTAGCCCGAATTCTTATTTGACATGGGAGGTACGAAACATGCCTCGCAGGTATTTGAAGGGAGCTGGGCTACGTCAGCATACGGATTTCTGATTTAAGCTGTCAAGCAGACATGTGTGCTCGGCCGCTTCTAATGACTTCAAAGTTTAGTCGGCCATGCGCCCAACTTTAATCCGTCCGGTGAGTACGCCTAGTATAGTTATACTTTTCATACGGTTGGATGAGTGTTTATCATGCGGTTACGAGATATACTCGTCCCGTAGCTGAAAATTTTAACTCAGCCTTCACGCACAGTCGCATAGCGCCCATTAATGTGTACAGAGAAAGGAATACCCACAAAGACAAGCGAGACAAGGCCGTTTCTGGCTTCTTGGCCATCACCAACCAGCTGTATCGAACCCAAGGTTTTGGGCACCTGAGCTTCCAAATATCATAATTATTTCCAGTGCCACACTACTGGGCCAAGGGTCCATTGTCCTGTCACTTGCGATCGGCAAACTTAAATCTGTTGGAATTGCGGTACCGAGAGCTCTCACAGACACTAATAATACACATTACACGAATAATGCAAAGGACCCAGCATCGCCTCATTCATAGTTTGCAGGCGCGCCTAGAGTAAGGGGTAAACCTCTTGCTATGCACTAGCATGCTCCTTGCGATGGCATCAGCTTTCAAAAAATGCACGCCAAATGCTTGGTCATAGGCCTTAGGTCATCGGTGACTTGTCAGATAGCAGTCTCGTGGGACGATTAGATGAAGGACTGTTCTATGTAGTTCTTGCCTTCAAAAGCGAACGTCTGCCTTGACGAATTAGACACACCGGTGAAAGGTCTCTCGACTGTGCCGTACAGTGTCTTAAGTCTTATCGGTTGGTGGAAAATATTCCCAGTGTTACACATCTCTCCCTCCGGTCACGCCTGAGGACATTGCCGCTTACTTGTCAGGGCTAGGAGTTCACATGTCTGGCAACTAGCCTTCCATGGAGGCCATCCCACTCTCTGTCGCAAATGCCCGCAGACAGGCTGTGGCTTTCCGGTTGGTGTGCTTCTTAACTTACCATCTACGGGAACTGCATCGGATGCGCAAACAACCCTGTCGTATCCCATTCACTTGGTGACCTAACGACCGTTTTTTGCATCTTCCTTACCCCTCCCGACTTCTGTACGCGTGCTGGTGAGGGTAAAAACGGTCTGAAACTTCTCCTCACCGGTTTCGGCACTTTAAATGCCAACTCCTGACGGCAACTGTATACAGCCAGAGTGTTTGAAAATCCGGCTGTTTACGTGTGGTCTGTAAGACAGAGGGAGACAAAGAATGCGGTGGAATTGGGTGGGTGGGGGCGAGTACTGACAACGCCGGTCACGACGGGATTCCATGCACATTTAGGCCTGGTGTCACACGCCTGCTTCGCGCTATCAGACCAAAAGTACCATTAAACATGCACACGTGGAACACAGTAAATATAAGGGGCCGTCAAGTTGGCAATTGCGGTGTTGTATTGTCCCACCTGTTCCCTCGTACTCCGGGTCATCGGATTTCAGTCAATTTGTCGACTGCAATAAAATTGTCCAGGAGGAAGGGGGATGAAGGAGGGAGTATATTCGAAGGACAATAAAATCTGTCATTCATGCCTTCTTGCCATACTCGAAACACCCTCAGCAGTAGGGTGAGAAGTTCCGCCGTACAGGCATAAAGTTGAAAGTGGTAAATAGACATGCAAAGTGAGCAGATAGGATTTTTGGGCACAAAATGGTAACGCCTTGAAGAGAGGTTAGAAAGGTAACCCCCTGGACGTGGACTGCCAATCAGTCTGTGGGCAGGCGTTGAGCGCTGCCAGGGAGCATCGAGACGTCTAAGGTGCCATGAGATCGTCTGGACGCCGCCCTTCCTGCTCCCACAGACTTCCTCTAAGACGCGTTGCCCAGGGGCGTAGAAAATCGGGTAATTACACTGCAAGGACTCACTTTCTTTCCACTTCTCTCTTCGAAGGTCAAGAAGACCAGACACAAGTCAAGTTTTATCTCATTTGAACTGTACAGCAGTTATTTTTCCAGGAGGTATTGCCGCCTTAGTTTCTATCAGCAGCCCTACGTTTAGAAAACCTGAGATCTGCATTGGGGTCCAGTTGAGCCTTGAACTTGATGTTCTGCTCGCTGACGACTGTGAGATAGACTGGTCTCTGTTATCAGGGGGGTGTTCGCTGATACGACCTGATTGAGGGTGTTTTGGTTGGTGCCTGCAGGTAGACCTGGATACCACATTTTCAGGACAGAAAAACGCTTATAGCGGCGAACGCCACTTCCCCATGAGTCGGTGTTCACCTCAATAGACACGCCATTTGGGACATCTTAGGGAATTGCTAAATAATCTCCGACCGCCTTCCCCAAGATGGTGAGTTAGTAGATTTACGAAAAGCCGGACATCGGTCATCCATGTTATGGCGCAAGATCTGGAAGGTCAAAAAGTAGGAAATTTTGTCATGTGGAGAAGTAATAAAGGGGTGAATTCATTTGGAAACTCTTTGGGGTTCTTGTGACGGGAAAAAAATCGGTCGGCGACAAGTTTTGCGAACTAAATGCTCAGCATGTGCGCGAAGGATCTGCGAGGTAGGAATTCGAATAGAAGTATATGTAAGATATCTCCGGAAGTAAGCCACTCAGTCTGTACAAACAGGAGTCCGGAAGTATCACCACAAAATATCAACTCAGAAGTAACATCAGGACTGGTAATATTAAAATTCTTGATTCCAAAATATCTCCTCCCCTAAGGCAACTATTCGCCCTCCACTGCCAGTCCCTACACCACTACTCACTTCCTAGTGAATCAAATAATATTTGCACTCAAAAAGTTCTTTTGGCATATTTCTACTCCTGAGAACCTGATATTAAGCCACGTTTCCAAATGGTATTTCCTCGTTAAAAAAAAATTTGGAACCACCGTGCCTGCCCCATGTTTAGCACATCCGAATGGCAGTTATACTTGACTTAATGTGCAATTCTAAGTGCCATTAGAATGAGTCATCGGAGACTATCTGAATTGTTTTCAGGCTTTAAATAAAGGGAAGCGGGTTCCTCACCAGTGCTCAATGGATGCTGTGGGTCTTATTTGTGGAAAAAGTGAGCATGTTTGTTATCCATCACGGGCAAGAAATTTGGTGTATTGGTTGATGAACGCTCACCGATCGGTTAGGGACCTCACTCGTCCCGTTGCGCCCAGCCAACAACCACTAAGCAGCTAGTTTTATTGGCAGATACACATAACCGACAGATACAAAGGAGATTGGAATGACCAGTTTCTGGCTTATTGACCGTTATCAGCTAGCCATACCCAAACCAAGGTGGTACAGCACCCGAGGCTCGAACCCGCGACACGTTTCGGAGAAGCCTGACGCTCTAACCCACTGCACCAGGGGGCCGGTTGTCTTATCGTATTAGATTGGGAATATTGACATTAGTTGATTCGGTGAATGAGGAGATAGTATGATTCGCACAGCGTGACTGCGAAGGAAAATCTCTCGGGCAAGTAATTCACGCGGAGTTGCTCTCCCGTCCTCCTCCTCCTTCTCCTCCATACCGGCATGCTGTGTGTTGCAAAGGCTCTCAACTGGGACCCGGACCCCTTTCTGTCCACTTAGTTCGCACGTGAACGACTATCCGTTGCTGAGCGATCCATGCGTGCGTGGTTGCTGCCGCGTAGGCTGGTAAGTGCCCCAAACTCCCAGGTCTGTGAGCTGTTGTTGCTTTTAGAATCTGGATTAGTGTGCTGCAACCTAAAACCTTTGTGAATCACCACCTTAGATGTTGGTAGTTCGGTTGACGCGCTCAAGGGATCATCCTTGGCGGGTGGAATATGGACGCCTCGGCTACAGACTCTCTTTCTAAATCTACTTAGTTCCAGTGGCATGACGGGCTTAAGGTCCCTGGTGAGCACCTGGGGATCCGCAGCGTCTTACGCGTATCAAACGTGAGCCAGGTTCTCTCCTAGGCACACGGCTGCTACGCCGTACCCCATAGAGTTGCTCGCGAAGGATTGCATAGTGTAGCAGACTTGAACAGCATCTACCCCTCTCTCTCTCTCTCTCTCTTTCCAAATCTGCCATGCTCAGAGGACAAGATGAAGCCGGGCGCAGTTTCCGATAAAGCTAAGCAGCCCCCTATATGCGTGTCACAGGACAGTTCGATTGTCGGTTTCAACGAGGACCACCGTGTGCTTCACAGCAGCATGGTACAGGGATAGTGACTTGCACGTACAATAGTTTTAAATGATGGTAAACTTGCGTTGCAGCTACCGCATTCGCTCTCTCTCCCTCTTTATCTCTCTGTCTCTCTTCCCTTACCCTTCTGTGTCCGGTATCAAGACAGAGTCAAGAAGACCGGAGGTTGGGGTCGGGCGCAGGTGGCTGGCGAGGCCACCACGCCTGAATCAGATCCCAAGGAGTGGGAGTGTCATAAATGGCAAGAATGCCTGGTGCGGCGTTAACCTGCACCTACGCGTGCCACCAAGCCGCCCATGTTCGGCATTTGGTAGGGGAACTCAATCCGAATAACAACCCCCGTGTTCGTATCTGGTCCCTGTGTTGATCCAGCGCATCTACCACGCGACCCGACCTGGTTCGCACTAATCGTAACAGGCTTTCGTAAGGACGGCGCGAGTTGCACATCAACGAGAGTGTCAGAGAGGACATAGTTAGCAGTGTTTATTGCAGGCTGACTCCCAGACCTCAGGAAAACTGAATAATCGCATCATTTGGCAACCTTCAAAGTCACGGCTCTAAACCTGTCGCGACAGTATCAAAGCGCATCAAATTTATTGTAGCATAAGGTGCGTGATTTTCTGGGAGTTTGTCCGAGTCTGTCAATCATGAGGTTAGTGGTTGATGTGGCGTGAAAGCCTACGTCTAAGGCGTGCCACACACATTTTCGGCAGTAGTTATGTGCTCGCGCGAATTCAACACATCCTTATAAATGAGGCCTGCTAGCCTTCGTTTAGGTCCAGCGCATCTAAAGTGCAGTCGATTGTGGAGAAAAATAGCCTAAACGTGGGCATACGCGGGCAAATATAGGCATCATTGTTGTTCTATACGCCACCTTAGGAAGAAGCAACGTCAGATGGGCTTTTGGCCTGAAGCCACAAGTCAAACCACCATTTGACAGTTTTAAAAACTTAAAATTTCTTAACGGCTCACTGTGAGGAAAGATCGCGCGGAATAAACCTCGGGCTTCCCGCACTCGTCGTTTTTCAGTGGCAATACTGATTCAAGTCAACAGGATAGTAACTGGAGTATGAGGGTGATCAGGCGTTCGCCAGCCCACGAGTGTCTCACGGGAGATCTTGCTTCCTAAGCCCTTATAACTAGACTTACCTCAGACAGCACGACGTGCCTATTGAGTGTCTTAGTTAATCAAGGCTTCGATATGCCTTTCTGGCCAATCTGTTTTTCGATAAGTGGTATTCAACATCGCAGTCTGACTACCAATCGTAAAACTCTCCTCACCACCGCTGACTAGGACCTCCTTTACAAATCAACGAGCGGATAAAACAAGGCCTGGCTAAGCCGGGTAAAAAGTCCGAAAGTACTATCTCCCCTCCGTTCTTCCTCGCCTTCCTCCGCCCCCAACTCTGTCTGCCTTAAAACAGATGCTTGCGGTGCCAGGCGATAGCACGAACGGACATCCATGGCGCGCAGACCTGCTGGACTGGCCTTGGGCGCGTGCCGTCACCTCTGTGCTCTTTGTATATCACCTGCACATTCGGAGTCGGGTAGCCAATGTGTGTGAGTCGGAGTACAGCCGCTGACAGGTGTAGTCGGAAGAGACGGCGGCTGCCAACGCGTCGCCCCCACAAAAGGAGGTACGATGATCGAGTGATGTCTGATCAAAGTTATGTCGCGCACTGCGAAACGTGATAGGTTGACCGAAATTGGTTTTAGATCTGGAAGAATTACTGAAGTGGGGTTGTAAAACTGATTATCTCGCAGCATAAACCCAAGCTAGTTCAGTCACACCGGGACGCCGGCTTTTGAATGCACTTCTTTCCAGCCACCTGCGAAAACCGTATTCGATAAGAGATTAATAGTTTAGTAATATAATTTTTTTGTTATTACATTTCCATGCCTCCTAAAAATTAAATATATTTTTTTGAACAAATACTCAAAATATCCTTTCTCGCAACCCTTTACTAAAAAATCACGTGTTCTTAAAATTTAAGACTCGAAAAAATGGCAGCTTTCGGTTTTAAGAAGTTTACAACTTTGTGTTTTGAAGACCCTGGAATGTCCACTTAAATAGTGTTGTATCTCTCAGTTCATTAATGCCTCCATTGTAAAATTTTCCGAGCCCCATGTGGTATCTCCCTAGTACGAGTTTTCCACAGCATATAGATTATAAAGCATTAAAGAGAATCCAATGGCCGATGAGGCTAGAAAAATATTCAGGAAGCAGAGAGCTATTTCGTACTTCTCCGCACATAAAAAATTGAAGACATGATTTTCTACCACATGACTACAAAAATGATACTTATATATTTTTTATACATATATTTCAAACTGCGGCATAAAAAGTAAGTAGAAAAAAATGTGAGCTGCTTAAGTAATCATTTATTGCCGCGTACGGTTTTGTAGAAGATTGAAAAGAACTGCGTTGAAAATCTGGCACCCTGGCGTGCCTCTAGTATTTCGGGATTATGACGTACGATAATCGATCTCAAAAACCCACTTAATGAATGCTTCCTAATTGAAAACGCAACTCAGAATTTCCGTTAACAGTCCATGAGCTTGGTCACTGATTTGATATGGATAATGCGGTTAATTTTTTGGACTTTATAGATGTATCTTAACCTACAAAACATCTCACACGGAAATAGGCCAAATATTTTGAGCAATATTCGCAATTTAGAAAGAAAGAAATTGTAAAAGTAATATTACGGTGCTCAGAAATATTGTTTGCGTAAATTGAAATGATGGAAACGCCAGCAAGCGTATCAAATGAATAAAGTTAAGTTATAAGCACAAAAACCCTTCCATGTAAAACTGCGTAAATAAAACGGAACAGGTAGAATAACGTTTGCAATTAGGCCCTTAGTGAGGTTTGTATGCAAATATCCTTCAAGAATTAATGCAAAGTCAGGTAGGTTGGCTAGTCAGTTGCATTCAGTTTAGTATAAGCTGAGCTTGAATATAGATTCAAAATTATCTCACAAGAACTGGCTCTATGTATTCTGTTTGTACGTTGTTTCACACGCGGTTGACGAAGACAAATGGGATTTCGCTTGATATCGCCGATATGGACGTCACAAGAATAAAAGTTTTCGGTAGGTGCAAACACTGAGAGGCCGGCCAGTGAGTAATAAATTTGAAAAGTATTGGAGCATGCAATCGTAAAAATACATTTTTGTGTAGCAAGAGGACTCTTCTTCCGTAGAATTTCTGCGATCTTTTTAATCCCGTTAGATTCCACTGAGTTTCAGAGCGCCCTGGAATATTCAGGGACTAGTTTACTGTTTTCAGTGTTCCAAATCGAGGGCCCATAAATACAGGCTCTGTGCTATAGGTTTAGCATAACCTTAAAAATAAGATATTTCTCAAAAGCACTTGCTGAATTAGTGAGCCCTAAAACATGTTTTCTGATGCAGAGGGCTGGGAGACCCACACAAAAGCGAAACCTCATCACAGGCAAAAATGAATGTCCACAACGAAAGTCAACAAGTACTGTGCTCTGGATAAATTGAAAAACCTTCTCTACTAAGTTACTTCTTGTAAAACGCTTCGATAAGGTATTTCACTGAGGGATGTCTCCGTACAACACCGTTTGCCAAGGTAAACTCGGGGTAAAAATTGGAACGTTTGATCGGTTTTTTCACTTACCTTGGAGGCCAGTGATCATAGTTAATTGACCTGACTGCGTCATGTTAGTGCGATTGGGAAAGGACAATTGATCCTGTGCGTCCTAACCACACCATAACGAAAAGCACGTATGAACTATTCCATCTTTTTTATGTGCCGGAGCTACAGCGGCTCATATGTCATGTTACTCTTTCATGACGCGGTACTCCGTCTCAATAACAGTATTTCTACGGTTTTGAGAATATAGGGCTGAGACTATAAGACTTCTTGAAAATTCATATTTCCTTTCTGCAAAAGCAACAAGACCAGTATATGCCAGCTGAGCTTTTCCATTAAAATTACGGATCGCTGATCTTTACTTTTCTGTAGGAGAGCAGATGCGCGCGCTTGCTTATTACTTGGCTGTGGAAACTGGGGAACACAACTGTGCGGCTAGATTGTGCATTGGCAAGTTCAAAAGCTATGTACTGTATCAGCCGCACGTTGAGAGATGAGCTCAAGAGAATAAGTGTTTACTGCCCGAACCTATGGAGAGGCGGTACCGAACTCGATGCTGGGACTCCATGATCGACAACACCCTCAAAACTGCGTAGCACATTGCCACCAATCCATCCTCGTCTGGGGGGTGGGGCCTGTGGGAACAGAATAGCATGACCGACAAAGACCAGCGAGACTGGAATGGCCGTTTCTGATTTATTAGCTGTCATCAGTCAGTCATACCCAACCCGAGGTTTTGCGCCACTCGAGGCGCGAACTCGCGACCTGTTGTTTAGAAGTCCAACACTCTAACCCACTGCGCCACGAGCTTGTTGTCTTGCCGTTTTCGATCGGGAATATTAACTAGGGTATTAGGCGCTCAACGATCGGTTACAGGACTCGAGGCTCCAGAGTGCACCACAAGGCACAACGGGACGATCGATTGATCGATGAGTGCCTACACCATAGCTTGTGGGACCGTCAGAAGGACATTCCTGCGCTCACAGCCCACATCCCTCGAAAGCGTTGATATGTTTCTATCCTCGTCTATTGTATTATCTTACGCATCGGTTTTCAGCGTAGCTAACCACAGTGGCTGATGCTCTGACGTGCTGGGGTGCTCAGTAAACTTCGGTTGTCTAGACAACACACGAGTGTGACTCAGTTGCACAAGCCGCACAGAAGTATTTTTTGAAGGGCGTATCTTGCCGCTTCTTCGATTTCAGCGGTTGTCTGACAGGTGCGCCTATCAAACAGCCTTGATGCTTGTTAAAGTGCACTGTCTGCTTAAAAGTACGCCTGATGACAGGCTGTATATAGTTTCTTTATTGTACCACATTTAAGATGATTGGGCTATTTAAAGACATTTCCGTGCCTCAGTGTCGAGTGCCCTTTATGCGCAAACGTTGATTTATTGGTTCAATATAATACCTAAGTTAAATTAACCAGCTGCCTTGGAAAACAAATCTTAAACAAAATGAGGTTTTTAAAGCGCGTGCTAGTTGTCGTCTACCTTGTGATCCCATACGCATTCCAATTACCACCTTTCTATAGGAGTGTACAAGGATGGCGTACAGTGGACCAGTTTCATCACAAAGCTCTCTGTATAATTAGTGGTAAGGTTGAGGTATGTGGCTCCCTAAACAGGACATGAGAACAGGTACCATCCGCAAAACAGGTGTCGTTGCACCAAGTTCCAGGGTTTGGCTTAGATTTAAGGGTAAGGTCAGCGTTAAAGTATGTTGAAGTTAAGGCTAGGGTGTGTTAGTCGTATGGTTAGGGTTAGGGTTAAGTTTATGGCCTCAGCTAATGTTTATGCTAGGGCTAGTGTTAGGGTTAGGGCCAGGCCGTGCTGTGGCGCGCGAAGACGGGTACGCCGGCCCGTCGGCCAAAGCACCCACTCCCACATCAGACAACTGACCGGCTCGGACGGTGGTCTGATTGGGGGATGGGGAAGAGATAGAGGTCAACGGCTCAGGGCATTTTCGCCTCACTTTACATAATATGACGCGCTTGAAACTATCACCGTGCGCCAAAAGCTGTGGCTTGGAAGGTTGCCAACTGACGGGATAACTCGAACCGAGTGGTCAGTTCAGTGTGTGCGTTTGTGCGCAATGGCCGACTGATTGACTGGGAGTCAGATTGTAATGACTACTTCGTAATGTGACCTTTATGGCACTGCCAGTCAGTTGGGATCCCAGCCAACCCCTCTTGTGTCGTTGTGTTCTTGTTTGGTGTTGGACCACAGTGCGTGGATCTGCGTCTTCTTCCATTTCCGGTCTTCTTGACTCTATCTTGACACCGGGTCCAGGTGGGGGAGTGGAACAGAGCGTGAGGTGGATGCAGCGCAAGTCTACTCTCACTATAATCCAGCGTGAGTCATCGTCCCTGCAGAGCATTAGGTGGACATCGTCGAACATGACGGTCGAACTATCGTAAGGGTTAAGATGCGGACATATTTACCAACTCTGGAATTACGCATAGGCCAACCACCTGTATTACTTGGGTACCCATGTTCTGTTTAGGGGCCTTATAAGTAATCTTTACCTCATTATTTGTTGGTATTTGTTGAATAACTATATGGTGGTATATTTGCTGTCCAAATCCGGAGCCATTCTTACTCGGTTATCATACTGCCATACTTTTGAGCCGAGGCATTCAGTCGACTAAAAACTTAATTATTGTAGGCATTTTTTTAATTTTGTAGACACCATTTTTGTTTACAACATTGGCTACCAGGTGCCTCGTTTTAATGTACTGCATAGCCCGTGGTTTTTACCCTGACAGCTTCGATAGGTTCACGAGAACGATATACAACGTTTATGCCAAATGCATTAAGTTCAGCCGTGAACCACTGTCAAGAACTTCCGTAACATTTTGATTTTTCACGAAATAAAGATTGATCTACCCCAAGCTACCTCAAAATTGGCCCAAAAATAAGAGACTTAGAAACAACGGTAGGTTATGCAACCTATCTTAGCCACCACTAACCCCTGTTTCATTATTTCATAGCTGCGGGAAGTAACCTTCCGTGTTTTGACTATTATATTCATATAACGACACGTAAAGGGTTGTTTTAGTGTGAGATTTGTTATTCAAATACCTTTTATCTATCGAGTTTTTCTTCTTACTAATTTTTTAAGTACTACGCTCAGTTTCCTTGTTATAGAAGAATAAATTCGGCGGAATTTTTTTTCTGTTTTTTGCCCACATTTCCCTGCTTACCCACGGTGAGGCCGTATGCATAAAACCCCTCCCCCTCTATAATCACCAGTCACGTTTTACACGATCCTGGGGTGGGTGGTGTTTAAGGTTGTTTACCTAACCTACCGTTGCCGACTTGGTTTGCGGTGGCCGGAGTAAAAAATCGACGTTGTGGTCTCTCGCAGCTACTACACGCACACTGAAAGGACATAAGTCAAACGATATAAATCTATGCAGTTTCATGCGCAAGAAATCGGGCAGGTTGTAGTCAGCGAACAAATTACACGGGAGAGGACTAGGCACGTGCTGTGGGCTCTTGATGACCTATCGTGCTCGGAGTTTGCATAATCGAACAATCTAAAAATGGATGGTTGAGCATCTGTGGGTCGTATGCGCAT
This sequence comes from Schistocephalus solidus, assembly GCA_017591395.1. Classification (NCBI taxonomy): domain Eukaryota; kingdom Metazoa; phylum Platyhelminthes; class Cestoda; order Diphyllobothriidea; family Diphyllobothriidae; genus Schistocephalus; species Schistocephalus solidus. The sequence goes on from WEDG01001834.1 coordinate 25,926, forward strand.
GTACTACTGAGAAAGCGATAAAAGCATTTATCGAGGAGAATTATGACGATGGAGAGGCAGCACCGGCGACGTCGATGATTATGGTGGTGGTGATACTGATGATGATTGCATAAGGCGCACCGGCCTACTGACTCGCTAAGGAGGGCCTACGAATCAAACATTACCGAAAGTCCGTTCGATATCCCAGCCAACAGGGTCTGATGACACCAAGTCTTTTGTGGCCTTCGCATACTATCACCATAGAGGAAAATAAGTTGACTCAGAGCTTAAATACCCCAGCCCATCTGGCTGCGGAACCGTGGAGCTATTTGCCGAGCGCAGGAAGCTAACGGCGATGGAGCTTTGATCAGATGGTGTCGGGCATCTCCCTAAAGTTGTGGGGCGTCAACTCAAGACCTCCCGAAAATCTCCAGTCGGCTTCCGAACAACTGTGTTATTTTCGGAATAATGTTGTCGTGAAGCACCCTCTGACAGATCAGCTAGGTGGCGGTTCGTTTTAGTGCCTGTGGAATTCATTCTGTCACTGATATATCCTTAAATATTCACCTCCTAGAACGAGCGCTGTTCATACCATCCGACATGTTAGAATGTTACCAGTGCTTCCAGTCGAAGTCCAAGAAGTTGCCGGTGGCAATAGACGAGATGAGAGAGTAGTAGTTAATGACGCTGCTCAATTGCAACTCATTTGAGTAAATGTGATAATCATTTTGACTTATACCCGAACTTGTACGGCGTTCACCCTCTCCCCACCCCCACGCATAACCGTGGGTACGGACGTGTGTGACCTTTGCGTACCATTCTCCATTTCATCCAAATTATTTGTTTAGGGGTGGGAAAGACGACGGGTTGGTGTCACCAACTTGAAAATTTACGAGTAAAACTCCATTTCCCGAAGAGCATTTTTTTCTTTTCATATATATATATATATATATATATATATATATATATATGAAATGGAACCGACAAAGACAAGGGAGACCGGAATGGCCATTTCTGGCTTATTAGCCGTCATCAGCCAGTCATACCCAATCCCAAGTGTGGCACACCTGGGATACAAACCTGCGACCTTTGTTATTTCAGTCAAACGCTCTACTATCATATGCTAAACGTTGCTATGCAACCGCCTGCGAGGGCTCTAGTCTGAGCTCCAGGGCACAACGGAACATACATGTTCCTTAAGCAGATCGGTGAGCCCAACACTATCATCATATTCCCGATCACAACCGACAAGGCAACGAGCCCGAGGCTCAATGGTAGAGCGTTTGATTCAAATACCAAAGGTTGCGGGTTCGAAATCCCAGATGTGCCACACTTGGGATTGGGTATGACTGGCTGATGACGGCTAATAAGCCAGAAATGGCCATTCCGGTCTCACTTGTCTTTGTCGGTTCCACATTATCAATATATATATATATATATATATATATATATATATATATATATATATATATATATATATATATATATATATATATATATACCGCAGGGTTGATGAGAGGTGACTGATAAATCCTCCGCATCTGCGGCGACTTATCTGGCTCAGAACCCCACCCGTTCTGCAAGACATAATAGTGATTAAAAAACTGAACATCACTGGTCCCATCCGCGCCCCTCAACTACCGTTATCGCCACCGAGATGGCCATTCTCATAGACACATAGTTAGCGCTAACTTATGTGAAGCTATGGCTGTGGCACTGGCCGTCGCAAATGTAGCCTGTCGCGGACACGCCGGTCAGCGGCAGAGGCGACAGTAGCACCGGCTTCGGTCACACCAATTAAATGCTAACCTTGGAATCAGAGACTTGGAGGCGTTTTCAGAACCGATCGATGTACATCGTGTCAGAGGTGACATGGCCGCAGTCATTGTCTCACGTCAGTTGTCAGTCCATTTTCCGACTCAGTCAGTGGGTGTGCATTGCAGGGACCTGAGGAGATACCGCAATTGCTTTTTTACTTCCTCCACTCACCCTCAGCTGCAGCCCAACAGGGAAGCGCAATGAATTGTTGATAGTACGGAAAAAGATATGAATCAACGCCAGCGTCCTTATAGAAAGGGGGGAGGGAAAGTATTGAGGCAGACTCCTACAGGTGCTGTAGGGGGGAGGGAGAGGAGTTTATATTATTCATAGGCCCACCGACTCGGGCATGGCCAACAAAACTGGCAAAGCCAGATTTGATAAAACATTTCACGAGCGACTGAAACGGCGCATGATGCGTCACTTGTAGGTGGTGCAACAGGGCGACAGTGAGTAGCCTGGAGAGATGCGTGTACGCGCAGGCGCCTTTGATGGGTATTCTAGTGCGTTTTTTAGGAATATTCTATGAAGAGCAGTTGTGTGACTGCTGAGGGGACGAGGACACTCGAAGGCTTCCTAAACGAAGCCATAAATCTGCCAGTACACCCCCGTTGACTATAACGCCAATGCTCAGCGTAAGAAGAGCCTGATGTCTTTTATGTTTGTTTTTTCACCCCGACGGAGGTGCTAATGATTTTCAGTAGACTTGCGTACGACTGACCCGACATACGCTTTCCTAGTCAAAACAAAATGACCTGAATGCGTCAAAAATCCATCAGATGGATCTTTACATGGCTAGGTAAATAGACTAAGACAATTGTGATACCCTTTTTACCTTTCAAACCTATCAACCGGGCTAATTTGGCACATGCAATGGGTGCTTTATCCGCTTTTTGTGGCACAGAACGATGCATGCTGTGTTTCTGAATCTAGCCTTACCGGAAACCCCCTCAAATCCCCGATGAGTGGCCCTCCCACATACAAGCGTATTCCAAAATCTACACTAGTTCAAAAAAGTTTTAAATACGGCCAATTTGCTGTTGCCTTTCCAGCCTCTGGTGCTCACTACAAGTCCAAATATTTCGTCTAGACAGTTGAACAAGTTTCGTTTATCCACTACAACATATGCATCCATAGCCTGGAGCTTTTAGTTTTAGGACTTCTGAAGAGTAAACATGCGTGTAGTGAGGTTTTGACCAGTGCTCTTTATCTCCTTTTCAGATTCCGACCCACCCTCGCCGGATGGTTCAGATGCAATGTCTCCGTACCTTTCTAGTCACTATCAGTCCTATCTTCCAATGTGTGCCGGCTCCTACGGCAACCACGGTTACAAGTTGGACGAACTGCTGGTGAGAGGGACATATCTGGAGTTTAGGGCTCTTAAGAGATTCGACTGCTTGCCGACCGGTGCCTTTTAAAATCAACCCCAAAACCCCAGTAAACATCTGAGTTGAAGGCAGTCAACTTCTGCTGCATGACCGCAGAATTTTCATTCTCCAGTGGTAGTATATTTTATATGACAATAGCCCCAGCCTACCTTCGTCACAGACACGTGTTTTCGTGACCTTTCGGACACTGTATGACGCTATTGGGGGCTTTCGGCTCCTAGCCAGTCAGCGAATGGCAGACATCCGCGTACAAGGTCAACGGTGTACTGGTGAACGGAAACAACGGGCATGAAACCAATTAGCAAAAACAAGACAAATCTCTCATTTGTTCTGCGGTAGCTTCGAAAGCCCTCACGACACGGCAGTCCAACCGTCGTACCCGACGAGATCCACAATGTGCTCGACAGTAAAGCGGCACAAGGAGGGTGACTTGCTCGTGAATTAGATTATAGTGAGCTTAGACTTGCGATGCATCTACCACACTCTCTCTCTCTCTTCCCTGCCTGGGCCTGATGTTAGGAAAACCGCGGGCGGGAGATAGCGCAGGTGGCTGGCGCGGCTGGAGCCAATCATAGGTGTGCCGCCACACCTGGCTCGGATCCCATGGAGTGGGAGTGCCATAGAAGTCACATTAAGAAAGACCTATTGCTGTCTGACTCTCAGGCCACCAGTCGACCAATCCACACAAACACACACTGGACTGACTGCTAGATCCGAGTTATTCCAGCAGTTGGCAACTTCCGAGCCATGGCTTTTAGTGCACTGTGGTAGGTTCAAGTGCGTCAGATTGTTTATAGTGAGGAAAATGTGTAGAGCAGTCGACCTCATTCTCTGTTCCCAGTCGTGGACACCAGATACCGTCCGAGCAGGTCAACAGACTGGTGAGGGAAACAGGCACACTGGCGGAGAAACCTAATTACCTCGTCTATGCGTGCTACATAAACGAACTGGCCTCCCGCTTACAAACACCAGGATTTCACCCAAAACGGAGTAGGTGGTGTAGATCCAACAAGTGTGCGAGGTACAGAGGTCACGTTAAGAAGAAACCATTGCTGCTGCTCAGTCCACCAGTCCACCACTCCCCACAAAAACACATAAGACTGACTACGAGGTATGTGTTTAACCAGCAGACACGCATACACACGATAGTTCAATCGTCGATTTCGTCTATGTCCACCGTATGCTCCACGGAAGGGTGGTGCAGGGACGGTGACTTGCGCGTGAAGTAGTTTTAAGTGATAGTAGCCTTGCGCTGCAGCGAACGTACTCTCTCTCCTCCCCCCCCACCTGAACCCGGGGTCATGACAGAGTCAAGAAGACCGGAGGCGGGAGAGGACGCAGGTGGCTGGCGCGGCCGGAGCCGCCCCTGGGCGTACCACCACACCTGGCTCGGATCCCACGGAGTGGGAGTGCCATAAAGGCCACATTAAGAAGGAGCCATTGCAGCCTGACTCTCAGTCCGCCAGTCAGCCACTCCACACAAAACACACATTGGGCTGACCACGCGGTCCGAGTTATCCCGTCAGTTGGCAACCTTCCAAGCCACGGCTTTTAGCGCACCGTGATAGTTTCAAGCGCGTCAGATTTTTTTATAGTGAGGAACATGCGCTGAGCTGTCGACCTCACTCTCTTCCCCACCCCCACAGTCAAACCACTGTCCAAGCCGGTCAGTTGCCTGATGTGGGAGTGGGCGCATTAGCTGACGGATCGGCGTACCCGTCTTCGCGCGCCACAGCACGACCTGGCCCCCATAATGCACACACCAGGATTCACTAACTCAGGGGATATGGAGCAGCCATCGCCGTCTGACTCCCAGTCCACTGGTCAGCCACTCGACACACAGAGCACATACACTGAGCCGACGGCGTGGTCTGGTGTAAGCGTCAGATTGGCAGCCTTCCCAGCCACGGTTTCTAGGAAACCGTGATATACTCTGGTAAATGGTGATTGTGAGGGTGTTGTCGATGTATTGGTGTAGATAGTGTGTGCTGATGTAGCTTAGCCTCCGGTGGTTTACCGCAGGTTTTTGTGCATGTGCATGTGTCCGAATAGGCTCACGTGAGGTGTGAATGTGCGGGAGCAGTGAGGGCAGTGGAGGCGGGCACGTCGACTGTATGTCGGAGCCCTGGGCGCTGATTCACCAGGCTCCATGCGATGGATTCGCAGGAGACCGATCAAGCCGATGCGTGAGTTGAATTTGCGGGCGCGGTGTGGGCAGGAAAAATGGAAGAAACTGAGGGGGGTGTCATTCATGGACGTGGGGTAGCGGTGGCGGTAAGAATGGCTAGAGTGGAGGGTGTGTAGGGGGTATCGGTGTTGTCGGCATTGCGGTGAATTCCGCTGTCAAGGATGCGCACGTGACCGAGAAGGCCCATGCGATGAGTGAATGCACGAGGACAGTGAGGGCAGTGGAGGCGGCGATCTCTGCTTTGTGTTGGAGCTCCAGGCACTGGTTCACCAGTCTCTGTACGATGGATTCGCAAGTGACTGGCCAGGCCGATGCGTGAGGTGAATGTGCGGTCACAATGAGGACAGTTTAGGAGAGAGTCCCCATCGCTGATGGTGGTAGTGGTGGTGGCGGTGGTGGTTGTTGTGGGGGTAACACGAGCTGAGCATTGTGATGTGGTCTCGATGATGGTGGGACTAATGGAATTGATGCCAGGGGTGAGGGTGGGGAGTCCGAAGGAGGGTTGACAGAAGTTGACGTAGAATTTTGAATTGTCGGATTGTTGATGCATTGCGTCCGAAGATGTCCGACTAGGCCGATTCGCGCGCGGAAGGTGCGGTGACAACGCGGGCATGTTGGAAGGGCCTGGGCATTGGCGATGTTGGTCCGGGGCGCTGGTGACTTTCGTGCCGCTCTTTTGGTCTTGGCAGCGGCGATCCTGTTGGCTTCGTAGATTGCTGCCCCTGTCTTCACTGTTCTCCTCCAAGCCGATCGATTCCGGGCAAGGTCCTCCCAGGACTCTGGGTTGATCTGCAATTGCTTCAGGGAGGTCTTCAGAGTGTCTTTGTAGCGTCGTACTTGACCCCCTTGTCGACGAGAACCAATGGCGACATCTCCCTAGAAGAGTCGTTTGGGTAGCTTTTCGTCGTCCATCCGCACAAGGTTACCGCTTCAGCGCAGTTGCAGTTGTTTCAACTGAGCTTAAATGCTGAGAATGCCTGTTCGTTCTAGCACTTCCGTGTCCGGTATCCTGTCTTGCCAACTCAGCTTTTAGTATTCTGCGGAGACAGCTGAGGTGGAAGTGGTTGAGCTTCCGCGCCTGCTTTTGGTAGATCGTCCACGTCTCCGCTCCATACAGCAGCGTCGGCAATATGACAGCTTTGTACATCTTGAGTTTAGTGCTGAGGTGGAGACCATGTCGATTCCAGACCACATTTTGCATGCGTCCAAAGGCTTGGCTGGCTTTAGCGATCCGATGGGCGATCTCATCGTCGACTTTGGTGCTGCGTGAAAGATCGCTGCCTAGGTACGTGAAGGTATCCACAGATTTAAGTTGGGCGCCATTGACATTGATGTGAGATGCGGTGTAGAGAGTGTTGGGCGACGGTTGATGCATCACAACCATTTTCTCAGTGTTGATGCAAAGTCCGAAGTTGTCACAGGCGGCAGCGAAGAGTTTCATGCTCCTTTGCATTTCCTCTTCTGTCGTTGTATTGAGTGCGCAGTCGTCAGAGAATAGAAGTTCGTGGATGGTGGCTGTGGAGACACGCGAGCGGAAGTGCATCCGTCGTTGGTTGAGGAGTCGGCCGTCCATCCGGTAGGCGATCCGGATCCCGGGGCGTTCGTCACGGTAGGCATCCATTAACATGGCAGAGAACATGAGGCTGAAGAGGGTAGGCGCAAGGACGCAGTCCTGCTCCACACCGTTGGTCACTGCGAATGCTTCAGATACTGTCCCATTGTCAGCAACGCGCGCCATCATCCCGTCGTGAAGCTGTCGTACCATATGCATGAACCGTTCAGGACAGCCGAATTTCTGCATGATTTTCCACAGCCCGTCGCGATTCACCGTGTCAAAGGCTTTCGTTAGATTCACATAGTTAGTGTAGAGGTGAGTCCGCATCTCTTGGCACTTCTCTTGCAGCTGGCGAGCAGCGAAGATCATGTCGATTGTTCCTCTGTGTCTTCGGAAGCCGCATTGGCTTTCCGGGCAGTCCTTGAGGAGAATGCGGGCGACGATCTTTCCAGCGATGTTCAGTAGCGAAATTCCTCGGTGGTTGTCGAAGAGTTGGCGGTTCCCTTTCTTCTTGTAGAGGTGGACAATAGTGGCGTCCTTGAAATCCTGATGGACTTGTCCTTTGGTGCCACATCTCCTGGAAGAGCACTGTGAGTTGATTCATCAGCTGGGGTCCACCATGCTTGTAACTCTCAGCAGGGATCGTGTCCGAGCCAGGTGCTTTCCCGCTGGAGAGTTGCTGCACGGCTCTGATGGTTTCTTGGAGCGAGGGTGGGAGATCAAGGTTGGCGTTGATTTCCACTTCAGGCAGGCGATCGATGGCGGCGTCGGAGATGGTGGAGGGCTGGTTGAGAACGCTTTGAAAGTGTTCTGCCCATCGCGTCAGGATTTGCGTCTTCTCATTGAGCAGCGTCCTGCCGTCGGCACTGAGAAGAGGGGCGGCACCTTTGACGGGAGGTCCGTAGACAGCCTTGGTGGCGGCGAAGAAGTTCTTCCATTCGTTTCGGTCTGCGTACCATTGGATTTCCTCGGCTTTGCACGTCATCCAGGCATCCTGCATCTCCCGCAGCCGTTGCTGTACAAGCCGGCGACTTCGGTAGAAGGCTGTCTTGTTTGCAGCGGAGGGGTGATCGGTGTAGGCTTTGTGTAACTGGTTCTTCTCGACGAGCAGAGCATTGATAGGTGCGTCGTTGTCATCTAACCAGTCTCGGTGCTGACGACGTGCGCGGCCGAGGACATCCAGGGCAGTGGATTGGATGGTGTCTCTCAGCTGACACCAGCGGTTCTCCACGGAGCTGTCCGCGTCGGCGACTGGAAAGGTGGGCTAGATGGTTGGCTAGACGGTTGGTTAGACGGTTGGCCAGTTCGTTGCTGACATGTAGATGGTGAGCAGGCACATTCAACAAAAACAGTATTCAACTTACCTTGTGGTCACTTACCTTGGGGTCTACTGCAAAGTTGCAGACGGAGTCTCATCTTGGAGATGATGAGGCGGTGATCTGTCCATCCGTCGGCATCGGGGATCGCCTTTGTCACCAACACGTCCTGTTTATCTCGCCTCCGTACGAGAACATAGTCCAAGAGGTGTCAGTGTCTCGATCAAGGATGTACCCGGGTCGCTTTTTGCCGCTTTGGGAGGTGGAAGAAGATGTTGGTCAGAATAAGGCCGTGTTCAGCGCAGGTTCGTATGAGAAGAAAACCGTTGTCATTGAAGCCAGCGAGACCATGGGGACCCAGCACTCCTCTCCACGAGGCACGGTCTGTGCCGACGCGGGTGTTAAAGTCACCAAGGACAATTAACTTATCCGCCCTTCGGCACAGTCGCCAAGAGGGAGTGTAGATCCTCGTAGAATTTGTCCTTCGCAGCATCAGAGCTCGTACTTGGGGGAGCGTAGGCACTGATGATGGTGGCGAACTTGTCTCCCCGAAGAGGCAGGCGGAGGCTAATATGGCGATCATTGATACCCTGCGGTAGATAGGGCAGACGTCCCACGATGCCGTTCCGAATGGCAAAGGCAACACCAACGTCGCGTCGCTCTGCCTTTGGTCGTCCGCTCCAGAAGAAGGTGTAGCCGGCACCCACCTCCTCCAGCTGACCCTGTTCAGAGAATCGGGTCTCGCTGAGAGCAGCAATGTCCACCTTGTAGCGTGCCAGCTCCCTAGTGACTAGCGCCGTCCTCCGTTCCGGTCGGTTGCTCCTGGGATTGTCTTAAAGGGAACGAACATTCCAGGCTGCTAGAGTGAGCAAGCTCACCCGAGCAGCCCGGAGAGTACCCCGAAGGGTACGGATGAGGGGATTGGGAGAGGAGTTGTTGTTGATATTGTTTAGAGTTTTTTGACCGCATGTAATAGCAGTCTGCTAGCCACGGTCTGCTGCAGCTGTCGTGAGACCCAGCATTTGTTATGGGCACCTTTTCTAGCACCCTCCCCCGCGAGGGGGTAAGCAGTGCTAAATAGGGCTGCTAAGTCACCCAGGCGGCTGCCGAACTCCACTATGGGTCACGATTTGGGTTTGTGAGAGATCGACCGATTTGCCTGGGCCGCCTACGTGATTGCATGTCGCCCTCGCCGTAGGAATTTTCGACCGTGGGGAAGGAGGGAAGGATGATGATAAAGGGAGGAGAGGAGGGTTAGAAGCAAGAGTAAGGAGAGGAGGAGAGATGAGGGGGTGAAGGAGAAGAAGGAGGGGAGAGTGGAGTGGGGTGGGGAAAGGAGAGGAGGAAGGGCAGGGAGGACGGGAGAGGGCAAGAACAGGAGGAAGGGAGCAGATGTACCGGGTGTGAAGACACACACAACACCGGAGACCTCACCTGGTTTAGCCCGCCGGTCGTGGTGGTTGCCGGGATATGATCGCTGGGAAGAACCAGCTTCGGCCACAGTAGCATTCACCACCTGTACGAGACAAATTGAGCGACCAAATGCTATCTGTGTAGTGCTACCCCTAACTAGTACCCCCTAAACCCCGACGATTTCCACCGTATGCTCCACATAATGGTGGTGCAGGGACGATGACTGGTGCGTGGATTAGTTTTGAGGGATAGTAGCCTTGCGCTGCAGCTACCGCACTCTCTCCTCCTCCGCCACCTGAGCCCGGTGTCAAGACAGAGTCAAGAAGACCGCAGGCGGGAGAGGGCTCAGATGGCTGGCGCGGCTGGGGCCCCTAGGCATTCCACCACACCCCCCCATGTTTGGCCTTTGCTATGGGGATGCAAACCCGAAAGTTTCGAATCCTGACTTAGTCGAGCACTGAACAACGCCTTCACAATTGTACTAGCAGACTGGCGTCACGTCGTCTGAAATCGGGATTAAATATTCACATGACCACTGCAGTGAATACTGGTGGAGCTCGAGAATGAGCCCTAAGGCAGAACAGGACGAGTTAGTTCAGTTAGCGATTGGTGAGCGTTCAAATAATATAAACCTCTATACTAAATAATTAGTCATGCATATAGTAAAGTTTTTTTTCGGGTGAACGAAAATATATGCCTTAAAAACGAGCATTCTGTCGTGTCTGAGATATAATAAGATATTGTCGAACAGTGATCAGTATTACAGCCCTACTTTGGTACTCCTTCCCAATCGAAAAGGCATTTCAGGATTTCAGTGAATATTTCATGAGCTCGGTCATTGACTGTAGTTTCGGACCACAGGATGGTAACAGGTTCAACATAATCAATCCAAGCCTAGGCGAGTCTTGCAAATCTACTCCGGTTAATGGTTATTTCTAAAGGTCACTTATCAAACACTCAAAGGATTTCGAGGTTCCGACTTTCCTCCGCATCATCATCATCATCATCATCATCATCATCATCATCATCATCATCATAATCATCATCATCATCATCATCATCATCATCATCATCATCATCATCATCATCATCATCATCATCATCATCATCATCATCATCATCATCATCATCGTCGTCGTCGTCATCATCATCATCATCATCATCATCATCCCCCTCATCACTCCCATCATCAGCATCAAGCTTCTCGAAACTGTCACGACAGACTATCTCTTGTTGGTCGCAATGTTGCAAGCTGACGGCAACCCTCGGCCTCTCTCAGGAGCGACGGTTCTGTTGCAAAGTCTCCATCTTGCTTTGCTGTGTATATCAGCACTCATTTCCGCGAGATCCGACACACTCCTCTGAATGAAACCTGGTTCAGCGAGGTCGTGTGTGTCGTGTGCATAGACATTATTGTCAACGTTAGTGCCCAGGTCCGACGCCAGCCATCCTGCATTGTCCTTGCCATTCGAAGAAGACAGCTGAAAAGAGGTACGCAGACTCCTTACAGGTCTGTCTCGCTATAAACCAATTAACACGCTGACCTCCACTGGTCACAGCCCGTGGGCATGGGCTGACCAAGTCTTTTGTGCTGATTGAACTATCGAAGCAGCGCTTGGGAATAGGGTGTGCTTAGGCATCTGGCCCCCGTATACGCGCTGCTTCCTCACACTAACGAACCAAGCGGTGTGCCATGACAGTTCGGGTATGCCATGAAATGCATCTAAAATCTTGCCAATATTTTTGAAGTCTTTTTATGAAATCAGATTGCAGGTGAAGGTAAATGCACTGGCGGTTGCCATTAGCTTGTTGGCTTGAGTCTGTGTGCCAAAGGTGGCTTGATCCAGTGATTGTTCCTACTGCCAAGGACGCACGATAGGGAAGAAAAAATGTTTCCTTTGCACTGGTTCCTTTGCGTCTCTTCCAAGCTGAAAAAAATGTTTATGAGACACTACCGTCGGAGCTTATCCCCTTATTTTATTCCACCAAGTTCGCAGTTAGAAATAGCCATCACGCTATAGCTCTTAGTACCACGGAAGCCCGCAGTGTGCCAGTGAAATCGTCTATCGACAAGCATTGATGTCAAATCACCAACCCCTCTCCTCCCGAGTAAGACCTTGGGGAATCGAGGCATTCCATCTTGAGGCAGGCGGCGTTACGCTAAATTTCAGGAAGTTAACCTATTTCCGTTTCCTAGGCCTAGCCCAAACCTTAACCGAAAGCATAATCTTAACCCTTACCCTAGCCTAAATTCCCTAGAACTCGGCACAAAGCTACATGTATTAAAGGGCCTTCCCAACCCCAGTTCATGCCAGGGGGATATGACACAAAAATCCCCAGCATTGTCTGAAGGTGATACTTAAACTGTCATACCCGAGGATAAAAAGCTTTTCAAAAGCAAATGGAAGAATACTCTGATACCAGACTATCTTAGCATCATTGCCTAATTTACGGGTAGAATGTTGCAAGATAGCAGGCTAAACTGACCATGAGCTTCAGTAATTTTGTTTTAAATAATCCTTAAGCATTTGGTTGAACTGACCTATAGCTACCTACCCCGTCTAACAGTTTCCCAGACCACTTGTGATATGCGATAGGGCAAATAAGGGTTTGCTTCGGTGGGTTGTGGAGGATCCGCACATTTTGAAAGTGCGCATGAACACGAAAGTCAATTTTTCCCTCTTCCTCCCTCTCTTTTCTCTCGTTCTCTCTCTCTTCCATGTTTTACTTTTTTTGCATTCCAACCAGCAGCCTTGTGGCGCATAAGGGTTTGATGTGCAGCACATACCTACATATTTGTTGTTTCATTTGCCGCAGTTTCACACAGAGCCGACACATGACTCTCATACAACCTCATTTGCTGTTCTCATGCATTCTTATCACGCCGGTGGCTTGTCGTGATACTGACGTTCGCAGAAACACCAACACAGTACAGGTCCTTTGAAGGATTATTATGAACTGAGGGGAAGCAGGGTGCTGTGGGTGCAATAACGCAATCCAATCAGAACTTTTTACATTAACCTGCAGGCGGTCCCCTGGGTGAAGGGATAACAAACACTTTTTTTGAATTACTGTGCGAAGAAGTCGCTTAGGGGCAACTTCGCTTTCTGTTCTTGACCCCCATTGCTAACCAGAGGCGAGGCTGAACAGAGTCAACTGGAGGTGCGACCCATTGACTGACCAGACATTGTATGCCTGCTATACACACAGATATACAAGCTAGCTTCCAGCAAGGAGCGAAGCAGACTACCCGGGCATCTGGCCCAATAGGTAATCAAGACAACCTATATCCATAGAGACATTGCAAAGAGAGTATGTGCAAACAGTCGCGAAACCCATGCGGTGATTTATCGATAGCCTTTCAAACGGAAAATGTTGCCTTGTAAATTTCGCAAAATCCTACTTACTTGAAGGATACTACTTACTTACGTCACACACACACACAGGCCAGGATTTCGGCTCTCAGGCCACTCGCATAAATCACACTGGTAAAATATATGCCAGCACTGTTGTTTTCTGGGTTTTTTGAAGGTATTAAAACCTTCAATAAATCCGAAACTACTTTACAGAAACCAGGAGGGACGGAGATAAAAAAAAGTCCCTAATTATACTCGTTTTATACGGAGCCATACCCTTATTTAAGCCTGACCCCTTAGCAAAGGGTGTATCTCGTTTATAAACGAATTTGTACTCATGAACATTATTCAGACGCCAGTTTTATGACAGATGCACTGTTATCAGTTTCATCTGGCCTGCTCACACGGTATTCAGGATGCGCGTTAGATAGTAAAACATTTTAAGAGCTGTAGGAGGTTTATTCATACAAACATCAAAGGATACGCTAATTACCTTCATTGGACATAGATACAATCTAGTTGGACTACTGTAAGAACGAGAGAGGGCGCAGATTTAGGCCTTCTGGGTAAATATGTCCATATCCTAAAACTAATCCAAAAAAGTTCCTCAACTCTTAACCTCTTCAATCTTAACCCTAATTGCCCTGGAGTTTAGTCTAAAAACCACATTTATTACGGGTGGTTCCTCTTCCCCTGTTCTGCTGGGGATCAGATAAGCAATCCAAAAGTAGTTTAATCTCATTTAAAAGTTAATCTTATGCATTACCCTAAAAAAGAAGCAAATGTTTATCGTAATAGTAGAATATGATACTGTCTAATGGGTATTTGTTACACTAGCGCATTTGAAGTAATAGACACTAATGTCATTCCTTTACTGATTAATTGACTGCTGTTTTATTTTGCACTGGCAACCAAGTAATGAATTGGGATGATAACGTAATAGCTGACGTTGTCTTTGTCCTTGTTAGGAAGGTAATCTAGGTAAAATTCATATTTCATATTCATAAAACGAAAGAAGAACTCAAAAAAAAAATAAAAGAAACATGAAAGTATTTTATGGTAAGAATACAGGTATTCAATCAATTTAATGTTATATAAAGATGTACAGAGAAATAAAAAGTTTTAAAAGTATGTGTACGCGTTACCTACGAGAGAATAAAATACATATGCATATTAAATTCTTTAATTAAAAATAATAGTCTGAGTACTTACCAAGGATGAATTAACAGTGTAGTGCGAATAAAATAAGGAAAATGGTTGCATGACCTGCACGATAAGTTACAGCTCTTCAAAGTTCCCTGCTTCAGGCAGAGAAGACTCTTCCGTCGGCGCCTTCCTTGGGTGAGGGTTTGGGTGAGAGGTGGTGGTGGTTCTGGTCGAAGAACCGATCTTTTTCGCTCTGTTTATGATGTTTTTTACCGAGTGCGGTACAGGGTTCTGTAAGTGTCCCCGACTGAAGATAAGCCATTTATCGTATACAGAGCGTGTTAAAAAGATGGCTTCCTTCCTGTATGATTCGCTACTTCCAACTCTTTCACCAAATAACGTGTCTTCGTGGTACCTACGTCACCATCAAAATCTAAGGAAATATGCAGTTGCTGTGAACACGCCCAGAAATTTTTATATTTTTTAAAAATTTAGGCCGAAATTTATTTATTATTGCAAAATATCAAATCTTCTATAATATTTTATCATAATTTTGTAACAATTCACGTTCCAAGGGGGCTAAACTTTGCGAATGGTCATTTCATCGTCTAAAGATACAGTGCGTTAGTTACCTAAAGGAATCCGATGTTTTTGAAAGAATGTCTAAGGTTAATTATTCTACGCCCTAATTCTCTCCCCCCCCCCTAAAAAAACGGTATAATATAGCTTTGAAAACATTTTCTCTTCAATTTAACATTTAAAAGCATGAAAACTTGTAAATTACTTCAAAAATATTAAACAAGAGCTATTGCAGGGTTTTTCAATAGTTTTGAATATTTCGCAGATCTATGAACAATTCATGGTAAAAATTAATTAGGTTCCAATGACAATTTAGTGAATCCAGAAACACTAATGCACGATGTATGACTGTATATGCGTAGTTTTGAACTTTCTGAAACCTGGATATACCGTTTCTTAAAATATCAGACTGAAGGGGGACCATTAGCATACTAAGATCATTTTTCGTGAATCCCTTAGGAAAAGCATAAGTAAATTTATCCAACCACAAGAATCCCTTGTTTTGCTGGTTTCCCGGAATATAATAATCTGCAGTCAAAATAATGGATGACGCAATGCTCCTTACGTGTGTGCATGTGCAGAATTTTATGGAGGTCTTTATTGTTTTTCGTAATTGCTAACTTGGAGTCCATTAGTCTATATGAGGCTGTACAGGCGCAGACCGAAAGTTAATACGAATATATGGGTCAACTTTTCTAAGTCGATGTCCACCGTATGCTACACAGAAGGGTGGTGCATGGACGGTGAATTGCGCATGATTTAGTTTAAAGGGATAATAAACATGCACTGCAGCTACCGCACTCTCCCCTCCTCCCCCACCTGAACCCGATCTCATGACAGAATCAAGAAGACCGAAGATGTGAGAGGGTGCAGGTGGTTGGTGCGGCCGGAGCCGCCCCTGGGCGTACCACCACACCTGGCTCGGATCCCACGAGGTGTGAGGGCCTTTGAGGCCATATAAAGAAAAATCCATCGCAACCTGACTCTCAGTACGCCAGTCAGCCACTCCACACAAACACACATTGGAGTGACCATGCGATCGGAGTTATCCCGTTAGTTTGCAACCATCCAAGCCACGGCTTTTAGCGCACCGTGATAGGTTCAAGCATGTCAGATTTTTTGTAGTGAGGAAAATGCGCTGAGCTATCGACCTAACCTTCTCCCCCACCCCCACAATCAGACCACCATCCGAGCCGGTCAGTTGTCTGATGTGGGAATGGGCGCATTGGGTGACGGGTCGGCGTACCCGTCTTCACGCGCCACAGCACGACCTGACCCCCATAACGCACACACCAGGATTCACTAAATCAAAGGGTTGTGGAGGAGACATAAGAGTCTGACTCCCGGTCCACTGGTCAGCCACTCGACACACACAACGCATACACTGGGCCAACTGTGTGAACTGGTGTAAGCGTCAGATTGGCAGCCTTCCTAGCCATGGTTTCTAGGACACCGTGATATTCTCATGATGGTGAGGGTGCTGCCTATATCCTGGTGTAGGTAATGTGCGCTGACATGGCTAAGCCTCCGGTGGTTTACCACAGATTGTCGTGGAGGCGCATGTGACCTAATAGGCCCATGCGGTGTGTAAAGGTGCGGGACCAGTGAGGGCAGTGGAGGCAGGCGCGGCGACGGTATGTCGGAGCCCCAGGCACTGGTTCACCAGCCACCGTGTGATGGATTCGCAGGTGACCGAACAGACTGATGCGTGAGGTGAATGTGCGGTCGAAAGGAGGACAGATTAGAATAGAGTCCCCATCGCTGGTGGTGGTGGCGGTGGTGGCGGCGGCGGCGGCGGTGATGGAGGTAACAGGTAATGAGTATTGGGAGGTAGTCTCTATGAGGTGGGAGTAATGGAATTTATGCCAGGGATGAGGGTGGGGGGGGGTCCGAAGGAGGGTTGGCAGAATTTGACGCATAAGTTGGAATTGTCGGATTGTTGGTGAATTGCGTTTAAATATGTCCGACCAGGCCGATTCGCGCGCAGGTGTGTTGACAGCGCGGACATGTTGGAAGGGCCTGGGCATTAGTGGTGTTGGTGCGGGGCGCTGGTGACTTTCGTGCCGCTCTTTTGTCTTTTCAAGGTCCGCCAGGTTGACGGGTTGATCTGCAGTTGCTTCGGGGAGGTCTTCAGAGTGGCCTTATAGCGTTGTACTTGATCCCCTCGTTGACGAGAACCCGTGGTGACATCTCCACAGAAGAGTTCTTTGGGTAATCGTTCGTCGTCCATCATCACAAGGTGGCCGCTCCAGGGCAGTTGCAGTTGTTTAAGCTGAGCGTAAATGCTGAGAAGGCATGTTCGTTCCAACACTTCCGTGTCTGGAATCCTGTCTTTCCATCTCCGCTGTAATAGTCAGCAGAGGCATCTGGGGCGGAATTGCTATGCTTGTAAATCTCAGCAGGGATTGCGTCCGAGCCAGGTGCTTTCCCGCTTGAGAGTTGCTGCACGGCTCTACTGGTTTCTTGGAGAGATGGTGGGAGATCAAGGTCGGCGTTGATTTCCACTTCAGGCAGGTGATTGAAGATGGCGTCGGAGATGGTGGAGGGCTGGTTGAGAACATTTTGGAAATTTTCTGCCCATCGCGTCAGGATTTGTGTCTTCTCAGTGAGCAGCGTCCTGCCGTCGGCACTGAGCAGAGAAGCGGCGCCTTTGACGGGAGGTCCGTAGACAGCCTTGGTGGCAACGAAGAAGTTCTTCCATTCGTTTCGGTCAACGTACCCTAGGATTTCCACAGCTTTGCGCGTCATCCAGGCATCCTGCATCGCCCACAGCCATTGCTGTACAAGGCGGCGACTTCGGTAGAAGGCTGTCTTGTATGCAGCGGTAGGGTGATTGACGTAGGCTTTGTGCACCTGGTTCTTCACGATGAGCAGAGCGTTGATAGCTGCATCGTTGTCAACGAACCTGTCTTGATGCTGATGACATGCGCGGCTGAGGAAATCCAGGGCGGTGGATTGGATGGTGTCCCTCAGCTGACACCAGCAATTCTCCACAGAGATGTCTACGTCAGCGACTGGAATTTTGTCTAGTTAGTTGGTCAGTTCATTGCTGAACTGGAGATGGTGAGCAGGCACATTCAACAAAACAGTATTCAACTTACCTTGTGGTCGCTTACCTTTGGGTCTTTTACCTGGTTAGCAGACGAAGCCTCGCCTTAGAGATGACGAGGCGGTGATCTGTCCATCCGGTGGCACCGGGGATCGCCTTTGTAACCAACACGTCCTGGTTATTTCGCCTCCGGACGAGAACAAAGTCCAAGAGGTTTCAGTGCCTCGACCGGGGATGTACGCAGGTGGCCATTTTCAGCCTCGGAAGGCGAAAGGTGTTGGTCAGAATCAGGCGGTGTTCGGCGCAGTTTCGTAGGAGAAAAAAACCGTTGTCATTTAAGCCAGCGAGACCATGGGGACCTAGCACTCCTCTTCACGAGGCACAATCTGCGCCGACGCGGGCGTTAAAGACACCAAGGACAATTAACTTATCCGCCTTGGGCACAGTTGATAGGAGGGCGTGTAGATCCTCATAGAATTTGTTCTTTTTTCCCGTTGGAACTCGTCAGTGGGGGTGCGTAGGCACTGATGATGGTGGCGAACTTTTCTCCCCGAAGAGGCAGTCGGAGGCTCATCAGGCGATCATTGATACCCTGAGGCAAACAGGGCAGACGTCCCACGATGTCGTTCCAGATGGCAAAGGTGACACCAGCGTCGCGTTGCTCTGCCTTTGGTCAGCCGGTTGAGAAGAAGGTGAAGCCGGCAACCACCTCCTCCAGTGTACCCTGTTCAGAGAATCGGGGCTCGCTGAGAGCAGAAATGTCCACATTGTAGCGTGCCAGCTCCCTAGTGACTAGCGCCGTCCTCCGTTCCGGTCGGTTGCTCCTGGGATTGTCTTAAAGGGAACGAACATTCCAGGCTGCTAGAGTGAGCAAGCTCACTCGAGCAGCCCGGAGAGTACCCCGAAGGGTACGGATGATGGGATTGGGAGAGGAGTTGTTGCTGATATTGTTTAGAGTTTTTTGACCGCATGTAATAGCAGTCTGCTAGCCACGGTCTGCTGCAGCTGTCGTGAGACCCAGCATTTTTTTAGGTCACCTTTTCTAGCCCCCTCTCCCGCGAGTGGTAAGCAGTGCTGTCCCTAAATAGGGTTGCTGAGTCATCCCAGGCGGCTACCGAACTCACTCTGGGTCACGATTTTGGGTTAGCGAGAGAATGAACGATTCATCTGGGCCGCCTACGTGATTGCATGTCACCCTCGCCGTAGGACTTTTTCGACCGTGTGGGAGGAGGGAAGGATTAAGAGAGAGGGAGAAGGGGAGGGGAAGAAGTAAGAGTAAAAGAGAGGAGGAGTAGGCTTGGAATAGGAGAGAGGGGGAAGAGCAGGGATGAAGGGAACAGCCGTACCGGGTGTTAGGACACATACAACACCGGAGACCCTCACCACCGGTCGTGGCGGTTGCCCGGGGTGTGGCCGCTGGTAAGAAACAGCTTCGAGGAACCACAAGGGAGAGTTGGGTACCAGCTAGAGGCGGCCACAGGAACATTCCCCACCTATACGAGACAGATGAAGTGACCAAATACTACCCGTATGATGCTACCCATAACTATTACCCCCAAACGCCTGCCACACACGACACGATACACGATAGTTTGACCGTCGATTTCGACTATGTTCACCGTATGCTCCACGGAAGGGTGGTGCAGGGACGGTGACTTGCACGTGGATTAGTTTAAAATGATACTAGCCTTGCGCGGCAGCTACCGCACTCTATCGTCCTCCCCCACCGAAGCCCGCGGTCAAGACAGTGGCTGATGCGGCCCACCCCTTCCCCCCCCCCCCATGTTCGACATTTGTTATGGGAGCGCAACCCGACTAACGCTTGTCGTACCCCGATGTGGCCCCCGTGTTGGTCCAATGAATCTACCACGTGGCCCGTTCATGGGCACTCAAAGAGAGAGAGGGGAGCTATGTGATTTATTTTGAAATTATCATGTTAAATTTTTTGGCAAAAGGACCTCCATTCACTATGGATAAAATTGGTATGCAAAAGAGAGCACCGGAATAGAAAAGAAGATTTATAGTAACCGAAAGCTGCAAATATTGGCATCATGAACTGTCGTCCGTGAATGCGCATAATTGTGTCAGATTTCTTCAAAACGATGTAGGCGTCGTTTCCAAATGACCTTCTTATCGTGGTTAATATAAATAAAAAGGGGTAAATAGCAGTATCTAATGAGAAAAATTGGCCAGCCTATGCACATATAAGAAAATTTCCATGTGAATGGAAGAGAAAAAATGGTAGCTCAAATTCAAGGGCCCGGCTGAAGAGGGAAAGCTGGGGACCCACTGACGAGCCGAACCCCTCGCAGCTATGACATACACCTGCAGAATATCGATGAAACACGTGCATGGGAGAAGTATAAAGGCACTGTCAATAAGGCGTATCAGAACCTGAGAAGATTCGTGAAGACTTCGCTCCCCGACGTAAACTCAGCCAATTCAGTTTACTAAGTTCATATTCTGAACATTGACCCTATGCTAAGGAATGACAGAAGCCCCCTTTTTTGTCCCTTTATTCGTTATTACGCACACAGCCGTTCGGCGGTGGTGATGGCAACGGTTGTGGTGGTGGTGATATGCAGCCCGGTCATTCTACCGGACTGAGCGGTGATCTATCTCAGGTCTGCGCCTCCAGTTCCGTCACCCCAGAAGCTCCTCCTGGACACTCCGCCGAGCCGGGTGCTTTCACCTGCAACTCCCATCTGAACTCTGCTGCCTACCTGGACCCAAACAGCTACCTAAACGAGCTGAAGATCAACGGCGGGGCCGGACGCACCTTCCCCGTGGGACCCTACTTTCCGCCGAGAGCGGCAGTTGTCGCAGCGGCCCTCAACGCCGGTCTGGACAGTCTCAACTGCGGCGGCGGTGGTGGTGGTGCCGGCAGTGGCAAAACCAAGCGTGGTGTGCTGCCCAAACGGGCTACGCAGGTCATGAAGCAGTGGCTCTTTCAGCATCTTGTCGTAAGTAAACTCATTGTTTTGGGGTGGGTGTCGGAGCTGCATCAGCTTCGTGTTCAGTGGCCAACGTTGGAGATTTCTGATTCCCGTGTAACCTGAACCTCGCCTTCCCTCTTGGTGCAATACAGGCACAGTAGCCGGTACTCCGCATATGCGGTGGGTCTCCTCCCCCGGTGGGGAAGACTTGTATGGCCGCCTAATCAGGAATGCCCTGCACTGCCCTGCCCACTTCACATCAGTGGACTTGCGATACGTTTCGGGAAGTGCAACAATTACCGTGCCTTATCCCTAACACTAACGCTAACATAAAACTGAACTGTCAACTTAATCTTCACCCTAGCCAAACCCTAAACTTAAACTTAAACTCCAACCCAAACCTTAACCCTTCACATACTTCTGGCCCTGAAGCAGCCCTGTCCTAAACCTAAGTTCCCTGGAATTGGGTGCAAAACCACACGCACTGCGAGCAGTTCCTAGCCCCGTGCCCTGATTCGGCGGCCATGCAAGTCATCCCTACCCTCCACTCAGGTTCCTCGAAGGACAAGGCGCAGTTATTATTGGAAACACCGGCAAGATGGAAATAAATCCACCAGCATCCCGTCCTCCCCTCATTTTAGTTGGGTAGATGCCTGCACCTGATTATCGACCGCGGAGGTGACACTTAGGATAACTTAGGTTAACGATTTTTTATTTTCGTGGATTTCAGCGGTTCGTCCGCGAAAATTCTGCAGTTGACAGTATGCTCACCCTATTTACTTGCTTGGTGTTGACGGCGTATGACCTAAGTCCATATAAAAATAAAACATGGTTATACATGGCCACATAAGGGAGATCTACTAATCTAACTATAATGATGTGTGGTCATACGGGCAGGGTTTACTGCATAAAGGAATTAGCAGTTAGTGAGAACGGTAACGTTTATAAATGTGCGCGTTAATATTGAATGACAGTCTTGAGGGTTAGCTCTGTTGATACGATTCTCGGAGGCATTATGAACAGGATTCAGTAATGACGGCAGATAAATTTTGGGGTTATTGCGTTCACGGGATACGGCACAGTCTAAGGGTGTTTATTTTTCAGTCCGTCCGTGGAACCCAGAGCACAGTATTGGCTTCATATAAACGGCTAATTGTGATACCAGGGATGGCAGGTAGCCCACACTGCCAGTTCTCGACCTCGGTGGGACTGCCAGATCGCAGCACACGCGTTTTTTTAAGGATTAAATATCAGCTAATAAAAACAGCCGGTGGATGCAGTTGTGCTTGCTCCAGCAAAAATTCAGCAGATCGGAGGTTTGACCTCGTCCACGGGCGTTCCTTACTCCCTATTATTTGTCCCGCTTTCGGGAGTAGGGCGGTGGGGCGGGTGCGCACGTATCTGACCGCTCACGATGACGTGTAAACCGGCGGGAACGCACAGGCGACCAGCAACCGACACGATTATCTCATCGAGGCCGAACCATTCTTTTTTTACGCCTAGCCCGGGCGTTGGGGCGGGGGGTGGGGGCAGGGGAAGACGGTTGGTGTGAACGCACGGGCCTCTGAGTGAGGGCGTGGCCCGTGCTCACCTAATGGTAATGACAGGGCAACTGCCGTAACACCACCAAGGCCAACAATGGCTGGCAGCAGTAAATCCCTGCGGCCTTCCACCAAACTGATACACATGTGAAGCAGGGCTGTCGTGAGCTGCAGGACTCCACCTGGTTGTTGCTGGGGCCGACTATGATCTCCCTGCTCCTCTTCTAGGAGGTGCAGCCACCCGTCATCCCCCTGGATGGACTCATTACTTCCTGTCGACAAGGTGAATTCTTTGCCATGCCTGCGACGGCTGATGGTGATGTGGCAGAACAACCATGCTGAGGAAGACAATGGAGATTTAAATGGCCATTTCTGGCTCCTTAGTCGTCATCAGCTAGTCATACCCAAACCCATGTGGTGCAACACCCCAGGATCGAACCGGCGACCAAGAAGTCCAACGCTCTAACCACTGAGCCACAGGCTCTTTGTCTTGTCCGTTTAGATTGGGCATATTGATTTGCATTCGTCGATGAATACTTCCCGATCGCTAACAGAACTCACTCGTTCCGCTCTGTCTGTAGGCTCCCTCTCGATGCACGCTAGCAGCCAAACTGTGCCTAGTAGCAGAATAGGCAGATGAACAATGCTAGCAAAGATAAGGGAGACTGGAATGGTAATTTCTGGCTTATTAGCCGTCATCAGCCAGTCATACCCAACCCCAGGTGGTGCCCCACCCGAGGATCAGACCCGCGACCTATTGACCAGAAGTCTAACTCTCTAACTATTGAGCGAATGATGGTTTTGTGCTGGGAATGAGGTTCTGCTACAAACAAGGGGCATGCTACCCACTGTTTCAGCCCGCCTGCTCTTGTTCTCATCCCGAATATGGATTTCAGTTGATCTGGCACAAGACCCCTAGCCTGACAGCTTTAAGTCATCGAATCTGACCAGCTGTCAGCTTGGAGTTCAGTCTGAAAGAGTAAATCTGTGAATTGCATGGAAACCCCAGCAACCTTCACTGTCATCTTCGGCCAGTCTCTTCTGGCTCAATAAACGTCATCTTTCAAGTTTATATAGCCTTTCTGAAGTCTATTAACCGTCAAACTGTAGAAGCTTAGTTTTGAGACAATTTTGGCGTAATTGTGACCACTAAGCCTTTGCAAGTTAGACCAGGCACAAGTTCACGAGAAGGTCTCAAGGGCACTGAATTACAAGTTTGTAGACAGCCTGATTCTCTTGTTTCATAGGTTAAACTTCAGTTAAATGCAGGCCTCCACAAAACGACACTAATCAATGAGTTTACTCCCAACCAGAAAAAAAGCAGCTTCTCAAAAGTCATTACTTAAGGTGTATTTTTTGCCTGAATTAACTCGAAAGCCTGGTCAGTGGACAGGTCAAGGGCGATGATTCGAGTGGAAGGATAAAATCCGTTGAACTATGATTGTCAGAGTCCGTATCCCATAAAAATAAAACTCTCTTTTACAGGGCTTTCCGAGTTTGAGTGAAAATGCTCTCCGGTAAGTATTTACTGCATTGTTGCGTTTCAGCGCACAGCTTAGGTATATGATTGCAAAGATCACATTTTCTTCTCACACATAAATATACTACTTTTAACTCAAATAAATTCTGTCAGTACGCAACAATATTCCGTATCCTTGCGACACTGAATCCCCAGTTTGCCTTCTGACAAACTCCCAAAATACTTAATGTTTTCACATGTGTCTACAGATCAACTTCATTCCCCTATAGAACCACATGTCTTATTTTGCAATTAACTTAAAGGTGATAATTGGAAATTTGATTTTTTTCAGTTGTGTCAAGCAAGGCAGTTTCCAATAAGTCAAAATTGTGAGGTGCTTAAACACATTTCCCATCTTTTGACGTACTAAATATGAATGCTAATCAAAGGCGTAAATATTTACTACTTTCATGTCTATAGGAAAGGACACCTCAAACTGCATATAATACTGGAGCATCTCCTGCGTATCTGAGAATAAAATTTCAGCGATAAGATAAACCGATCGTAGCCGGCAAGGCAACAAGCCCCGAGGCTAAATGGTTATGGCTTTGAACTTCTAACCAACACGTCATGGGTTCCAGCCTCGAGAGTTACAAAACCTGGGGTTGGGTATGGCTGGCTGATGATGGCTAATAATCCAGAAGTGGCTATCGCAGTCTCCCTTTGTTCATGATCTCCTAGGCTGCGGTTTTTCACTCCGAGGTATACTCTCCCTTTAAGTATTAACTTACGACGAGACGTAGTTTCCTACCAAGCACCTACGGCAAACACACTTTTGTCCTTTCTTTCCAGGAAAATTGTCATTTGTAAAAAGCATCAAAAAGGTCATGGAGCCAAATATCGGAGGGGGGGGGGTTTGGTGGATATGCTCCCTCCTAGTAGGAAGCAGAGGTGTCTCTGCATTAATTGCCTTCAGATTCCTATTCACACTACTCGATACTACAGCACCGTCTTTTTCTAGCTAGTGTTTGAGGTGAACAGCCTCAGCAGGCGTTAATCGAGTCAAGCCTGTGAGTATGCCAGTCGATCTTATGCGTCGGCCTGGATGTGGGCAACCCTACCACCACCCTACCACCACCCTACCACCCCCCCTACCACCACCCTACCACCACCCTACCTACCACCTCGGGCTGAAGTGCCGGTTGTCCATGCACCTGCCTGTCGTCGCCGCGAGGCGCTGTTTTGACACGACCAGTCGTAACTGCCGGTCTTGTCGTTCCGATGGCCAGCAGGGTCTTTGTCGGAGTGTAAGAGGGCAGCTTTTTTCTGACCGCTCGCGAGGATGGGAGGGGGTTAGTGGTAGGCAGACGGTGTCATGGCAGGCAGGCATGTATTCGCAAATGTGCAGACCGGTGTGCCCCCTAAACGGGGTGCGTGGTAGATGCGCTGGAGCAACAACGGGGGGAGGGGGAGGTACGACAGGCGTCATTTGCGTTGCACTCCCAAAACAAATGCTGAACACGGGCGGGGTGTGATCGCACGCGAAGGTGCAGGCTCACGCCACACCAGCCCTCTGCGCCCAATCCAGCCTCCAGTCTTATTGACTCTGCCAGGTGGAACAGAGATTGCAATGGGTGACAGCGCAAGTCTACCATCACTTAGAACTAATTTACGCGCAAAGCACTGTCCCTGCACCACCCTTCTGTGAAGCGAACGGTGGACCTCGTCGGAATCGACGGTCGAACTGTAGGGCAGATCGGCTGGGACGAGGAGTCAAAGGTGGTTATCTGACTGGGGACACCCAAACAGAATCCGAATTGAAATGCTCATTGTGCGAGGATTGCTTTGCTCACGGTCTCTATGGCTACATCAGGACCAGCCACAGCAACTAGATACTGAATGAATCGAACCGGACAGGTAAGTGTCACCATAGGATGGAAGAGGCGGGTACCTATGACGACGTGTATGTGACTGAAAGATGGACCAGGCGTAGCAAAGAGGCCTTCCAGCCAAGCGGTATGTTGGGAAATTATGGCATCCTGACCTGGCTCCATCATTCCAAGGCCAACCGAAATTTGGTCGGACCAATCGTCCAGTTTGAGAGGAAGTAGAAGCGATCGCTGAGACAAGTTGCGGATTCAAATTCGAACTCATTATCAGAGACAGTTGCAGGGAGTTGCAGTATTTATAGCAT
Source organism: Schistocephalus solidus (assembly GCA_017591395.1). Classification (NCBI taxonomy): domain Eukaryota; kingdom Metazoa; phylum Platyhelminthes; class Cestoda; order Diphyllobothriidea; family Diphyllobothriidae; genus Schistocephalus; species Schistocephalus solidus. Next base: position 51,843 of record WEDG01001834.1, read on the forward strand.
GCAGTCGCTATGCTACTGCATGCCTATGGCAAGTAACGGCTCCCCCTTCATCCATGATGTTTGCACTATGGTGCGCTAATGGTTTGATGACTGGCATTAGGGTCGTTATTCGCTAAAATTTCGTCACCCGTGTTGGAGCTTGACGTGCTGATGGCTCACTCACCTAACTCACCGGCATTGACATTGAAAAACGCGTTAGGAGTCTCATTGTAGCTACCCCGAGGCTGCGGAGAGGAGAGCAGGACCAGAGATGCATGCGCAGTTGAAGCAATAACTTAGTGCTTACCTGTCCTTCTCTACCGCAGGCCTGACATGCATTTTCGAGGAATTTTTACGGTGGTCCGCCGGGTGTTTGCACTAAAATTGAGGTTGGACTGACAAGCTCTGTGTGTTCAGCCTACTTTACGGTGATATAGTGCAGTTTCACTAGACGAAATTAATCATCTGTTTGGCTTCCGCTCTCAGCGGTGCCGTCTACCGGCGACAGTGTCACTAGTCAGATCGTTTAGATGGACACTCGCTTACAGACACTCGTGTGCGCATGTACCCGATGCCAGCCATCCATTTAATAGGCCGTATTATGGTGGTGGTGGTGGTGGTGGTGGTGGTGATGGAATATGAGTAAAATCATTCGGATATGTGTGTATGTGTACGTTCACTGCTGTCGACTTGGTCACATGCACAGACTTGGCGTGGGTTGAGCGAGAGGACATGAGTCACTCGTCAACAGAAAACCCACACCGGATTCCTCCAGATGTTTACCGGCATCGTGATAGACACGACGTTATACGCACTAAATTATCAAGCGCAACCACCCCCACCTTGTCAAACGACCTCCTCGAAGTAGCGGCCACCCCGCCTTCTTTACCTGTGGGTTAGTGGAGGGAGTCTGGTTCAGAAAAACGCTCGCTGCACGAGTCTCTGCGCTGGGGCGGACAGAGGCCTGTCTTTTTTTCTTGGACAAAACATGACGCTGGCCTCAACAATGCAACAGCCTACAGTGCTGCTCTGCCAACCACTTTCATGTGCCTGGAAAGGTGGGGCGGTGGGGCTCATTCAGGTGGTCTTCTGAGTGTACGTGTAACCACGAATAATTGAATGTTAATTACGCTGAATTCATTCCGGAGCCAAAGCGCGGATAGAAGGCTAAGTTGCACGAGGGGACGGTGTGTGTGTGTGTGTGTGTGTGTGTGTGTGTGTGTGTGTGTTTGTCTTAATGCCTAAATGTGGCCCCCGTGTTGGTCCAACGCATCTACCACGTGGCCCG
>WEDG01001835.1:0-39968 GCA_017591395.1 Schistocephalus solidus
CCCAGGGCACAAGGGAACATGCATGTTTCCAAAGTTGATGATCTGCCCACTATGATCATATTGCCGATCACTACCGAAAGAAAACAACGCGTCAGGGCTCCAATTGTAGAGTTTTTCGACTCAATTACCAAAGGCCACTTGTTCAAATCCCAGGCGATCAAACAAGGGGATTAGTTAAGTCTGGCTGATGACTTTTCAAGCCAGAATTGTTCCTTTTCGGTCTCCTTATCTATGCCGGTTCCACCTTAACTACCTGTGCTACACATCACTGTGGACCTACGACTGGCAAAAGGCTCTAAATTGCGCACCAGGGCACAAGGGAACATACATGTTCTTTCAAAGGTTGCTGCTCTACACACTATGATCATATTGCCGATCACAACTGACAAACACCAGGCGCGGGGCTCATTGTTAGTCCATTAAACTCGATTATGATAAGTGTCGCGGATTCGAATCCCAGGCGATATAAAATAGGGATTTGATATGACTGGCTGATTACTGCACACAAGCCAGAAACAGTCATTCCGGTCTCCCATATCTATGCTGGTTCCACCTTAGCAACATATGCTGAATTTCACTATCCAACCGACTATGAGGTCTCTAAAGTGAGCCCGTGTCTCATTGGTAGGTAGTTCGCCTCAATTACCAAGGTTTGCGGGTTCGAATCCCAGGGGAGCAACACTTGGGATTGAATATGACTGCTTATGACGGCTTTTAAGCCAGAAGCGGACTTTCCGGTCACTCATGTCTTTGTCGGTTACACCTTAGCAACACATGCTACACGTTGCTATGCGACCGAATGCGAGGGCTCTTAAATGACCCCCAGGGCACACGGAAACATACATGTTCCTTTAAAGGATCGCTGATTGGCACTTAATGATCATATTTCTGTTCGCAACCGAAAAACACAACGGGCTCGTGTCTCAATGGTAGGGTGTTCTCCTCAATAACTTAAGTTCGTGGGTTCGAATCCCAGGCGATCCAATCTAGGAATTTGGTATGATTGGCCGATGGCGGCTTTTAAGCCAGAAATGGTTATTTCGGTCTTCCATGACTTTTTCGGTTCCACCTTAGCAACGTATGCTACACGTTGCTATGTGAACGACTGCGAGGGCTCTGAAGTGAGCCCAGGGCACAAGGGAACATACATGTTCCTTTGAAGATTCGATGATCTGCACAATATGATCATATTACCTATCGCAACCGACAAAAAATGGGCCCGGGGCTCAATGGTAGAGCGTTTGTCTCAATTACAAAAGGTCACGAGTTTGAATCACAGGCGATCAAAAGTAGGGATTTGGTATGACTGGCTGATAACTGCTCATTAGCCAGAAATGGTAATTCCGGTCTTCCTTGTCTTTGTCGGCACCACTTTAGCACCATATGCTACACGTCGCCATTCGACCGACTGCGAGGGCTCTAAAGTTTAGCCCCAAGGCACAAGAGAACACGCATGTTCCTTTAAAGAATTGATGCTCTGCACACTGTGAGCATATAGCCGATCGCAACCGACAAACAACAGGCCCGTGTCTCAATGGTAGGGAGATATTTTCAATAACCAAAGTTAGAAGGTTCGAATCCCAGGGGATCAACACTTGGGGTTGAATATGACTGCAAATGACGGCAATTTTACCAGAAATTCCATTTCCGGTCTCCCTTGTCTTTGTTGGTTCCACTTTAGCAGCAAGGGATCTAAACTGAGCCCCAGGGAACAAGGGAACATACATGTTCCTTTAAAGAATCGATGATCAGCACACTATGATCATATTACCAATCGCAACCGACAAACAACAGGCCCAGGGCTCATTGTTAGGGCATTCGACTTAATTATTTAAGAACGTAGGTTTGAATCTAAGGCGATCCAATCTAGGGATTTTGTATGATTGGCTGATTACTGCACATAAGCCAGAAAAAGTCATGCCGGTCTCCCCTTATATATGCCGGTTCCACCTTTGCAACATATTCTATATGTCATTATACAACCGACTACGATAACTCTGAAGTGAGCCCCAGGGCTGTAGGGAACATACATGTTCATTTAAAGAATCGAGGATCTACACACTATGATCATATTGCCGATCACAACCAAAAACAACGGGCCCGGGGCTCAATGGTAAGGAGTTTGCCTAGATTACTAAAAGTTCGCGGGTTCGAATTCCAGAGATCAACACTTGGGATTGAGTCTGACTGCTTATGAGAGCTATTAAGCCAGAAATGGACTTTCCGGTCACTGTTGTCTTTTTTTCGGCTCAACCTTAGCAACATATGCTACACGTTGCTATTCGACCGACCACAAAGGGCTCTAATGAGAGCCCCAGGGCACAAGGGAACATACATGTTCTTTTAAAGAATCGATCATCTACACAATATGATCATATTGCTGATCGCATCAGATAAACAACAGGCCCGGGGCTAATTGTTTGAGCATTCGACTCAATTATCAAAGAACGCGAATCGAATCCCAGGCTATCCAAACTAGGGATATGATATGACTGGCTGATTACTGTTCATAAGCCAGAAAAATTCATTACGGTCTCCCTTATCTATGCCGGTTCCACATTTGCATTATATGCCACATGTCAATATGCAACCGACTACGAGGATATCGAGTGAGCCCCCGGGCACAAGAGAACACGCATATTCCTTTAACGAATCGATGCTCTGCACACTATGATCATATTGCCGATCGCAACCGACAAACAACAGGCTCGGGGCTCATTGTTAGATCATTCGACTCAATTATCAAAGAACGCGGGTCGAATCCCAGGCGATCAACGCAAAGGATTTTTTATGACTGGCTGATTACTGCACAGTAGCCAGAATCAGTCATTCCAATCTCCCTTATCTATGCCGGTTCCACCTTAGCAGCATATGCCACATGTCAATATCCAACCGATTTCGAGGACTCTTAAGTGAGCCCCAGAGCACAAGGGAACCTACATGTTCCTTTAAAGAATCGATGATCTGCACACTTTGATCATATTGCCGATTGCAACCGAAAAAAAACAACGGAACCGTGTCTCAATGGTAAGGAGTTCGATTCAATTACTAAAGTTCGTGGGTTCGAAGCCCAGGGGGATCAAAACTTGGGATTGAGTATGAAGGCTAATGAAGGCTATTAAGCCAGAAATTGACTTTCCGGTCTCCCTTGTCTTCGTCGGCTCCTGCTTAACAAAATATGGTACAAGTCAATATGCGACTGACTGAGAGGGCTCTAAAGTGACCTTCAGGGCACTAGGGACCATACATGTTCCTTTAAAGGATCGATGATATGCACACTATGATCATATTAGCGATCGCATTCGACAAAACATCCGGCCAGGGGTCAATCGTAGAGATTTCGACTCAATTTTTGAAAGGCTGTGGGTTTGAATCCCAGGTGATGCACGCAAGGGATTTGTTATGACTGGCTGATTACTGTTCATAAGCCAGAAACGGTCATTCTGGTCTTCGATGTCTTTGTCGGTTCCTTTTAAGCAACATATGCTATACGTCGCTATTCGACCGACTACGAGGACTGTAGAATGAGCCCCAGTGCACAAGGGAACATACATGTTCCTTAAAAGGTACGCTGATCGGCACTCTATGATCATATTCCCGATCGCAACCGTCAAGCATAAGGCCCGGGGCTCATTGTTATGAGCAATTGACTCAATTATCAAAGAAAGCGGGTTCGAATCCCAGGCGATCCAAACTAGGGATTTGGTATAGCTGGCTGATTACTGCACATAAGCCAGAAAAAGTCATGCCGGTCTCCCCTTATATATGCCGGTTCCACCTTTTGCAACATATTCTATATGTCATTATACAACCGACTACGATAACTCTGAAGTGAGCCCCAGGGCTGTAGGGAACATACATGTTCATTTAAAGAATCGAGGATCTACACACTATGATCATATTGCCGATCACAACCAAAAAACAACGGGCCCGGGGCTCAATGGTAAGGAGTTTGCCCTAGATTACTAAAAGTTCGCGGGTTCGAATTCCAGAGATCAACACTTGGGATTGAGTCTGACTGCTTATGAGAGCTATTAAGCCAGAAATGGACTTTCCGGTCACTGTTGTCTTTTTCGGCTCAACCTTAGCAACATATGCTACACGTTGCTATTCGACCGACCACAAGGGCTCTAATGAGAGCCCCAGGGCACAAGGGAACCTACATGTTCCTTTAAAGAATCGATGATCTGCACACTTTGATCATATTGCCGATTGCAACCGAAAAAAAACAACGGAACCGTGTCTCAATGGTAAGGAGTTCGATTCAATTACTAAAGTTCGTGGGTTCGAAGCCCAGGGGATCAAAACTTGGGATTGAGTATGAAGGCTAATGAAGGCTATTAAGCCAGAAATTGACTTTCCGGTCTCCCTTGTCTTCGTCGGCTCCTGCTTAACAAAATATGGTACAAGTCAATATGCGACTGACTGAGAGGGCTCTAAAGTGACCTTCAGGGCACTAGGGACCATACATGTTCCTTTAAAGGATCGATGATATGCACACTATGATCATATTAGCGATCGCATTCGACAAAACATCCGGCCAGGGGGTCAATCGTAGAGATTTCGACTCAATTTTGAAAGGCTGTGGGTTTGAATCCCAGGTGATGCACGCAAGGGATTTGTTATGACTGGCTGATTACTGTTCATAAGCCAGAAACGGTCATTCTGGTCTTCGATGTCTTTGTCGGTTCCTTTTAAGCAACATATGCTATACGTCGCTATTCGACCGACTACGAGGACTGTAGAATGAGCCCCAGTGCACAAGGGAACATACATGTTCCTTAAAAGGTACGCTGATCGGCACTCTATGATCATATTCCCGATCGCAACCGTCAAGCATAAGGCCCGGGGCTCATTGTTATAGCAATTGACTCAATTATCAAAGAAAGCGGGTTCGAATCCCAGGCGATCCAAACTAGGGATTTGGTATAGCTGGCTGATTACTGCACATAAGCCAGAAAAAGTCATGCCGGTCTCCCCTTATATATGCCGGTTCCACCTTTGCAACATATTCTATATGTCATTATACAACCGACTACGATAACTCTGAAGTGAGCCCCAGGGCTGTAGGGAACATACATGTTCATTTAAAGAATCGAGGATCTACACACTATGATCATATTGCCGATCACAACCAAAAAACAACGGGCCCGGGGCTCAATGGTAAGGAGTTTGCCTAGATTACTAAAGTTCGCGGGTTCGAATTCCAGAGATCAACACTTGGGATTGAGTCTGACTGCTTATGAGAGCTATTAAGCCAGAAATGGACTTTCCGGTCACTGTTGTCTTTTTCGGCTCAACCTTAGCAACATATGCTACACGTTGCTATTCGACCGACCACAAGGGCTCTAAGTAGAGAGCCCCAGGGCACAAGGGAACATACATGTTCCTTTAAAGGATCGAAGAGCTGCACGCTACGATCATATTCTCGATAGTACCCGACAAAACAACGGGCCCGAGGCTCAATGGTAGAGCGATCGACTCAATTACCAAAGGCCGCGGGTTCGAATCCTTGGCGATTCACACTAGGAAGTGAATATGACTGGCTGATTACTGCTCATAAGCCAGAAATAGATATTCAGGTGTCCCTTATCTTTGCCGGTTCCACCTTAGAAACGTATGATACACGTCACTATGCGAACGTCTGCGAGGGCTCTATAGTGAGCCCCAGGGCATATGGGAACATAAATGTTCCTTTAAAGGATCGTTGATTGGCACACTATGATCATATTACCAACCGCAACCAACAAAAAACGGGCCAGTGGCTCAATTGTAGTGCGTTCGACTCAGTTATCAAAGCTCTCGGTTTTGAATTTCTGGTGGTCCACCCTTGGATTGGTTATGCCTGGCTCATGATGACTAAGAAGCCAGAAATGGCCATTCCATTCTCCCTGGTCTTTGTCAGTTCCATCTAAGCAACACACGCTACACTTCGCTATACGAACGCCTGCTAGGGCACTTAAGTGAGCTCCAGGGCACAACGGAATATACCTGTTCCTTAAGCAGATCGATGATCCACACACTATCATCATATTCGTGATCGCCACCGACAATTCAAGGGCCCGTTGGTCAATGGTTAAGCGTTTGACTCACTTAGCAAAAGTCGCGTTATCGAATTTCAGGTGATCCACCCTTGGGATTGTGTTCGACTGGCTGATGAAGGCTATTTAGCCAGAAATGGTCATTCCGGTTTCCCTTGTGTTTTTCGGTTCCACCTAAGAAAAATGTGCTACGCGTCAATATGCGACTGGCTGCGAGGGCTCTAAAGTGAGCACCAGAGCACAAGAGAACATTCATGTTCCTTCAAAGGAACGCTGATCTGCACACAATGATCATATTTCCGATCGAAACCGACATAAAACTAGCCGAAGACTGAATTTGAGTGCGTTCGACTCATTTACCAATGGTCGCGAATTCGACTCCCAGGTGGTCTATATTTGGGATAAGGAAAGACAAGCTGATTATGGCTCATAAACCAGAAATGGCCATTCGGGTCTCCCTTTTCATTGCTGGTTCCACCTTAGCAACATATGCTACAGGTCACTTTGCGACCGAGTGCAAAGGGTTATAAAGTGAGCTCCAGGGCATAAATGAACATACTTTTTCCTTAAACAGATCGCTGAGCCACGAACTATCATCATGTTCGTGATCGCCACCGACAAACCAGGGGCCGCGTCTCAATAAAAGAGTGTTTCACTCAATTCCCAAAAGTCGCGGGTTTGAATACCAGCGGGTCAACACTTGGGATTGGGTATAACTGGCTGATGACGGCTATTGGGCCAGAAATGGACTTTCTTGTCTCCCTTGTCTTTGTCGAATCCTCTGTATCAACATATCCTACACGCCGCTATTCGACCGACTACGAGGACTCTAAAGTGAGCCCAAGGGCACAAGGGAACATACATGTTCCTTTGAAGATTCGATGATCTGCACAATATGATCATATTGCCTATCGCAACCGAAAAAAACGACGGGCCCGTGTCTAAATGGTAAGGAGTTCACCTCAATAAACAAAGGTCGTGGGTTCGAATCCCAGGGGATCAACACTTTTTATTGAGTATGACTACTAATGACAGCTATTAAGCCAGGAATGGATTTCCGGTCCTCCTTGTCTTTGTCAGTGCACCTTAGCAACCTTTACTACACGTCACTGTGCGACCGACTGCAAGGGCTCCAAATTGCGCCCCAGGGCACAAGGGAACATACATGTTCTTTCAAAGGAACGCTTCTCTACACACTTTGATCATATTGCCGATCACAAACGACAAACAACAGGCCCGGGGCTCATTGTTAGACCATTCAACTAAATTATAAAAAGGTCGCGGGTTTGAATCCCAGGCGATCCAAAAAAAGGATTTGGTATTAATAGTTAATAACTGCTAATAAGCCAGAAACTGTCATAACGGTCTCCCTCGTCTTTGTCGATTCCACCATAGCAACATATGCTCTACGTCGCTATGCGACCGACTTCGAGGGCTCTTAAGTGAGCCGCGGGGCACTAGGAAACATACATGTTCCTTAAAAGGATCGCTGATAGCACACAATAAACATATTGCCGACCGCAACCAAAAAACAACAGGCCCGTGGCTCAATTGTAGAGCGTTCGACTCAATTACCAATGATCGCGGGTACGAATCCCAGGTGGCATACATTTGGGATTGGGCGAACCGGGCTGATGATGGCTCATAAAACAGAAATGGACATTCCGGTCACCCTTTGCTTTGCTGGTTCCACCTTAGCAACATATGCTTCATGTCATTATGCGAATGACAGCGAAGTTTCTAAAGTGAGCTCCAGGGCACAAGGGAACATACTTGTTCCTCAAACAGAACACTGAGCCACGAACTATCATCATATTCGTGATCGCCACCAACGAAACAGGGGCCCGTTCTCAATAATATTGTTTCACTCAATTCACAAAGACCACTTGTTCGAATCCCATGCGATCTTAACTAGGGATTGGGTAAGACTGGCTGATTACGTCTATTAAGCCAGAAATGGCCTTTACGGTCTCTTTTATCTTTTTCAGTTCCACATTAGCAACGTATGCTACACGTTGCTATGCGACCGACTGCAAGGAACCTAAATTGAGCCCCAGGGAACAAGCGAACATACTTGTTCTTTCAAGGGAACGCTAATCTACACACTATGATCATATTGCTGATCACAACCGACAAACAACAGGCCTGGGGCTCATTGTAAGAGCATTTGACTCGATTACCAAGGGTCGTGGGTTCGAATTCCAGGCGATCCAAACTATTGATTGCGTATGACTAGCTGATTACTGCACATAAGTCAGAAATGGTCATTCCGGTCTCCCTTATCTATGCCGGTTCCACCTTAGCAACATATGCTAAAGGTCACTATGCAGCCGACTTCGAGGGCTCTAAAGTTAGCCCCAGGGCACAAAAGGAACATGCATGTTTCTTAAAAGGATTGATGATCTGCCCACTATGATCATATTGCCGATCACTACCGAAAGAAAAACAACGCGTCCGGGGCTCAATTGTAGAGTTTTCGACTCAATTACCAAAGGCCACTTGTTCAAATCCCAGGCGATCCAAACAAGGGATTGGTTAAGTCTGGCTGATGACGGCTTTTAAGCCAGAATTGTTCTTTTCCGGTCTCCCTTATCTATGCCGGTTCCACCTTAACTACCTGTGCTACACATCACTGTGAGACCGACTGCAAAGGCTCTAAATTGCGCACCAGGGCACAAGGGAACATACATGTTCTTTCAAAGGTTGCTGCTCTACACACTATGATCATATTGCCGATCACAACTGACAAACACCAGGCGCGGGGCTCATTGTTAGTCCATTAAACTCGATTATAAAAAGGTCGCGGATTCGAATCCCAGGCGATATAAAATAGGGATTTGATATGACTGGCTGATTACTGCACACAAGCCAGAAACAGTCATTCCGGTCTCCCATATCTATGCTGGTTCCACCTTAGCAACATATGCTGAATTTCACTATCCAACCGACTATGAGGTCTCTAAAGTGAGCCCGTGTCTCATTGGTAGGTAGTTCGCCCTCAATTACCAAGGTTTGCGGGTTCGAATCCCAGGGAGCAACACTTGGGATTGAATATGACTGCTTATGACGGCTTTTTTAAGCCAGAAGCGGACTTTCCGGTCACTCTTGTCTTTGTCGGTTACACCTTAGCAACACATGCTACACGTTGCTATGCGACCGAATGCGAGGGGCTCTTAAATGACCCCCCAGGGCACACGGAAACATACATGTTCCTTTTAAAGGATCGCTGATTGGCACTTAATGATCATATTTCTGTTCGCAACCGAAAAACACAACGGGCTCGTGTCTCAATGGTAGGGTGTTCTCCTCAATAACTTAAGTTCGTAGGTTCGAATCCCAGGCGATCCAATCTAGGAATTTAGTATGATTGGCCGATGGCGGCTTTTAAGCCAGAAATGTTTTTTTCGGTCTTCCATGACTTTTTCGGTTCCACCTTAGCAACGTATGCTACACGTTGCTATGCGAACGACTGCGAGGGCTCTGAAGTGAGCCCAAGGGCACAAGGGAACATACATGTTCCTGTGAAGATTCGATGATCTGCACAATATGATCATATTACCTATCGCAACCGACAAAAAATGGGCCCGGGGCTCAATGGTAGAGCGTTTGTCTCAATTACAAAAGGTCACGAGTTTGAATCACAGGCGATCAAAAGTAGGGATTTGGTATGACTGGCTGATAACTGCTCATTAGCCAGAAATGGTAATTCCGGTCTTCCTTGTCTTTGTCGGCACCACTTTAGCACCATATGCTACACGTCGCCATTCGACCGACTGCGAGGGCTCTAAAGTTTAGCCCCAAGGCACAAGAGAACACGCATGTTCCTTTAAAGAATTGATGCTCTGCACACTGTGAGCATATAGCCGATCGCAACCGACAAACAACAGGCCCGTGTCTCAATGGTAGGGAGATATTTTCAATAACCAAAGTTAGAAGGTTCGAATCCCAGGGGATCAACACTTGGGGTTGAATATGACTGCAAATGACGGCAATTTTACCAGAAATTCCATTTCCGGTCTCCCTTGTCTTTGTTGGTTCCACTTTAGCAGCAAGGGATCTAAACTGAGCCCCAGGGAACAAGGGAACATATATGTTCCTTTAAAGAATCGATGATCAGCACACTATGATCATATTACCAATCGCAACTGACAAACAACAGGCCCAGGGCTCATTGTTAGGGCATTCGACTTAATTATTTAAGAACGTAGGTTTGAATCTAAGGCGATCCAATCTAGGGATTTTGTATGATTGGCTGATTACTGCACATAAGCCAGAAAAAGTCATGCCGGTCTCCCCTTATATATGCCGGTTCCACCTTTGCAACATATTCTATATGTCATTATACAACCGACTACGATAACTCTGAAGTGAGCCCCAGGGCTGTAGGGAACATACATGTTCATTTAAAGAATCGAGGATCTACACACTATGATCATATTGCCGATCACAACCAAAAAACAACGGGCCCGGGGCTCAATGGTAAGGAGTTTGCCTAGATTACTAAAGTTCGCGGGTTCGAATTCCAGAGATCAACACTTGGGATTGAGTCTGACTGCTTATGAGAGCTATTAAGCCAGAAATGGACTTTTCCGGTCACTGTTGTCTTTTTTCGGCTCAACCTTAGCAACATATGCTACACGTTGCTATTCGACCGACCACAAGGGCTTCCCAATGAGAGCCCCAGGGCACAAGGGAACATACATGTTCTTTTTAAAGAATCGATCATCTACACAATATGATCATATTGCTGATCGCATCAGATAAACAACAGGCCCGGGGCTAATTGTTAGAGCATTCGACTCAATTATCAAAGAACGCGAATCGAATCCCAGGCTATCCAAACTAGGGATATGATATGACTGGCTGATTACTGTTCATAAGCCAGAAAAATTCATTACGGTCTCCTTATCTATGCCGGTTCCACATTTGCATTATATGCCACATGTCAATATGCAACCGACTACGAGGGATATCGAGTGAGCCCCCAGGGCACAAGAGAACACGCATATTCCTTTAACGAATCGATGCTCTGCACACTATGATCATATTGCCGATCGCAACCGACAAACAACAGGCTCGGGGCTCATTGTTAGATCATTCGACTCAATTATCAAAGAACGCGGGTCGAATCCCAGGCGATCAACGCAAAGGATTTTTTATGACTGGCTGATTACTGCACATTAGCCAGAATCAGTCATTCCAATCTCCCTTATCTATGCCGGTTCCACCTTAGCAGCATATGCCACATGTCAATATCCAACCGATTTCGAGGACTCTTAAGTGAGCCCCAGAGCACAAGGGAACCTACATGTTCCTTTTAAAGAATCGATGATCTGCACACTTTGATCATATTGCCGATTGCAACCGAAAAACAACGGAACCGTGTCTCAATGGTAAGGAGTTCGATTCAATTACTAAAGTTCGTGGGTTCGAAGCCCAGGGGATCAAAACTTGGGATTGAGTATGAAGGCTAATGAAGGCTATTAAGCCAGAAATTGACTTTTCCGGTCTCCCTTGTCTTTGTCGGCTCCTGCTTAACAAAAATATGGTACAAGTCAATATGCGACTGACTGAGAGGGCTCTAAAGTGACCTTCAGGGGCACTAGGGACCATACATGTTCCTTTTAAAGGATCGATGATATGCACACTATGATCATATTAGCGATCGCATCTCGACAAAACATCCGGCCAGGGGTTCAATCGTAGAGATTTCGACTCAATTCTTTGAAAGCTGTGGGTTTGAATCCCAGGTGATGCACGCAAGGGATTTTGGTTATGACTGGCTGATTACTGTTCATAAGCCAGAAACGGTCATTCTGGTCTTCGATGTCTTTGTCGGTTCCTTTTAAGCAACATATGCTATACGTCGCTATTCGACCGACTACGAGGACTGTAGAATGAGCCCCAGTGCACAAGGGAACATACATGTTCCTTAAAAGGTACGCTGATCGGCACTCTATGATCATATTCCCGATCGCAACCGTCAAGCATAAGGCCGGGGCTCATTGTTATGAGCAATTGACTCAATTATCAAAGAAAGCGGGTTCGAATCCCAGGCGATCCAAACTAGGGATTTGGTATAGCTGGCTGATTACTGCACATAAGCCAGAAACAGTCATTCCGGGCTCCCTTTATCTATGCCGGTTCCACCTTAGCAACATATGCCACATGTCAATATGCAACCGACTACGAGGACTCTAAAGTGAGCTCCCAGGGCACAGGGGAACATACATGTTCCTTTAAACAATCGATGCTCTGCAAACTATGATAATGTTGCCGATCGCAACCGAAAACAACAGAACCGTGTCCAATGGTAAAGGAGTTCTTCCTAATCACTTAAGTTCACAAGTTCGAATTCCCACGGATCAAAACTTGAGATTGAGTTTGACTGCGAATGACGGCTATAAGGCCAGAAATGGACTTTTCCGATCACCCTTGTCTTTGTCGGTTCCACCTTAGCAAACATATGCTACACGATCACATACGACCGACTGCGAGGGCTTTTAAGTGAGCTGTAGGGCTCAAAGGAACATACATGTTCCTTTAAAGGACCGCTGATAGGCACACTATGAGCATATTGCCACTCGCAACCGACATAACAATGGGCCCGTGTCTCAATGGTAGGTCGTTCTTTTCAATTACCAAAGGTCGTGGGTTCGAATCCCAGGCGATCCAAAAAAGGATTTGATATTAAAAGTTGATTACTGCTTATAAGCCAGAAACGGTACTAACGGTCTCCCTCGTCTTTGTCGGTTCCACCTTAGCAACATATGCTCTACGTCGCTATGCGACCGACTTCGAGGGCTCTAAAGTGAGCCCCGGGGCACTAGGAAACATACATATTCCTTAAAAAGGATCGCTGATAGCACACTAATTAACATACTGCCGACCGCAACCAAAAACAACAGGCCCGTGGCTCAATTGTAGAGCGTTCGACTCAATTACCAATGATCGCGGGTACGAATCCCAGGTGGCATACATTTGGGATTGGGCGAACCGGGCTATGATGGCTCATAAAACAGAAATGGACATTCCGGTCACCCTTTGCTTTGTCTGGTTCCACCTTAGCAACATATGCTTCATGTCATTATGCGAGATGGCAGCGAAGTTTCTAAAGTGAGCTCCAGGGCACTAAAGGGAACATACTTGTTCCTCAAACAGAACACTGAGCCACGAACTATCATCATATTCGTGATCGCCACCAACGAAACAGGGGCCCGTTCTCAATAATAGTGTTTCACTCAATTCACAAAGACCACTTGTTTCGAATCCCATGCGATCTTAACTAGGGATTGGGTAAGACTGGCTGATGACGTCTATTAAGCCAGAAATGGCCTTTACGGTCTCTTTTATCTTTTTCAGTTCCACATTAGCAACGTATGCTACACGTTGCTATGCGACCGACTGCAAAGGGACCTAGAATTGAGCCCCCAGGGAACAAGCGAACATACTTGTTCTTTCAAGGAACGCCAATCTACACACTATGATCATATTGCTGATCACAACCGACAAACAACAGGCCTGGGGCTCATTGTAAGAGCATTTGACTCGATTACCAAGGGTCGTGGGTTCGAATTCCAGGCGATCCAAACTATTGATTGCGTATGACTAGCTGATTACTGCACATAAGTCAGAAATGGTCATTCCGGTCTCCCTTATCTATGCCGGTTCCACCTTAGCAACATATGCTAAGGTCACTATGCAGCCGACTTCGAGGGCTCTAAAGTTAGCCCCAGGGCACAAAAGAACATGCATGTTTCTTAAAAGGATTGATGATCTGCCCACTATGATCATATTGCCGATCACTACCGAAAGAAAAACAACGCGTCCGGGGCTCAATTGTAGAGTTTTCGACTCAATTACCAAAGGCCACTTGTTCAAATCCCAGGCGATCCAAACAAGGGATTGGTTAAGTCTGGCTGATGACGGCTTTTAAGCCAGAATTGTTCTTTCCGGTCTCCCTTATCTATGCCGGTTCCACCTTAACTACCTGTGCTACACATCACTGTGAGACCGACTGCAAAGGCTCTAAATTGCGCACCAGGGCACAAGGGAACATACATGTTCTTTCAAAGGTTGCTGCTCTACACACTATGATCATATTGCCGATCACAACTGACAAACACCAGGCGCGGGGCTCATTGTTAGTCCATTAAACTCGATTATAAAAAGGTCGCGGATTCGAATCCCAGGCGATATAAAATAGGGATTTGATATGACTGGCTGATTACTGCACACAAGCCAGAAACAGTCATTCCGGTCTCCCATATCTATGCTGGTTCCACCTTAGCAACATATGCTGAATTTCACTATCCAACCGACTATGAGGTCTCTAAAGTGAGCCCGTGTCTCATTGGTAGGTAGTTCGCCTCAATTACCAAGGTTTGCGGGTTCGAATCCCAGGGGAGCAACACTTGGGATTGAATATGACTGCTTATGACGGCTTTTAAGCCAGAAGCGGACTTTCCGGTCACTCTTGTCTTTGTCGGTTACACCTTAGCAACACATGCTACACGTTGCTATGCGACCGAATGCGAGGGCTCTTAAATGACCCCCAGGGCACACGGAAACATACATGTTCCTTTAAAGGATCGCTGATTGGCACTTAATGATCATATTTCTGTTCGCAACCGAAAAACACAACGGGCTCGTGTCTCAATGGTAGGGTGTTCTCCTCAATAACTTAAGTTCGTAGGTTCGAATCCCAGGCGATCCAATCTAGGAATTTAGTATGATTGGCCGATGGCGGCTTTTAAGCCAGAAATGTTTTTTTCGGTCTTCCATGACTTTTTCGGTTCCACCTTAGCAACGTATGCTACACGTTGCTATGCGAACGACTGCGAGGGCTCTGAAGTGAGCCCAAGGGCACAAGGGAACATACATGTTCCTTTGAAGATTCGATGATCTGCACAATATGATCATATTACCTATCGCAACCGACAAAAAATGGGCCCGGGGCTCAATGGTAGAGCGTTTGTCTCAATTACAAAAGGTCACGAGTTTGAATCACAGGCGATCAAAAGTAGGGATTTGGTATGACTGGCTGATAACTGCTCATTAGCCAGAAATGGTAATTCCGGTCTTCCTTGTCTTTGTCGGCACCACTTTAGCACCATATGCTACACGTCGCCATTCGACCGACTGCGAGGGCTCTAAAGTTTAGCCCCAAGGCACAAGAGAACACGCATGTTCCTTTAAAGAATTGATGCTCTGCACACTGTGAGCATATAGCCGATCGCAACCGACAAACAACAGGCCCGTGTCTCAATGGTAGGGAGATATTTTCAATAACCAAAGTTAGAAGGTTCGAATCCCAGGGGATCAACACTTGGGGTTGAATATGACTGCAAATGACGGCAATTTTACCAGAAATTCCATTTCCGGTCTCCCTTGTCTTTGTTGGTTCCACTTTTAGCAGCAAGGGATCTAAACTGAGCCCCAGGGAACAAGGGAACATACATGTTCCTTTTAAAGAATCGATGATCAGCACACTATGATCATATTACCAATCGCAACTGACAAACAACAGGCCCAGGGCTCATTGTTAGGGCATTCGACTTAATTATTTAAGAACGTAGGTTTGAATCTAAGGCGATCCAATCTAGGGATTTTGTATGATTGGCTGATTACTGCACATAAGCCAGAAAAAGTCATGCCGGTCTCCCTTATATATGCCGGTTCCACCTTTGCAACATATTCTATATGTCATTATACAACCGACTACGATAACTCTGAAGTGAGCCCCAGGGCTGTAGGGAACATACATGTTCATTTAAAGAATCGAGGATCTACACACTATGATCATATTGCCGATCACAACCAAAAAACAACGGGCCCGGGGCTCAATGGTAAGGAGTTTGCCTAGATTACTAAAGTTCGCGGGTTCGAATTCCAGAGATCAACACTTGGGATTGAGTCTGACTGCTTATGAGAGCTATTAAGCCAGAAATGGACTTTCCGGTCACTGTTGTCTTTTTCGGCTCAACCTTAGCAACATATGCTACACGTTGCTATTCGACCGACCACAAGGGCTCTAATGAGAGCCCCAGGGCACAAGGGAACATACATGTTCTTTTAAAGAATCGATCATCTACACAATATGATCATATTGCTGATCGCATCAGATAAACAACAGGCCCGGGGCTAATTGTTAGAGCATTCGACTCAATTATCAAAGAACGCGAATCGAATCCCAGGCTATCCAAACTAGGGATATGATATGACTGGCTGATTACTGTTCATAAGCCAGAAAAATTCATTACGGTCTCCCTTATCTATGCCGGTTCCACATTTGCATTATATGCCACATGTCAATATGCAACCGACTACGAGGATATCGAGTGAGCCCCAGGGCACAAGAGAACACGCATATTCCTTTAACGAATCGATGCTCTGCACACTATGATCATATTGCCGATCGCAACCGACAAACAACAGGCTCGGGGCTCATTGTTAGATCATTCGACTCAATTATCAAAGAACGCGGGTCGAATCCCAGGCGATCAACGCAAAGGATTTTTTATGACTGGCTGATTACTGCACATTAGCCAGAATCAGTCATTCCAATCTCCCTTATCTATGCCGGTTCCACCTTAGCAGCATATGCCACATGTCAATATCCAACCGATTTCGAGGACTCTTAAGTGAGCCCCAGAGCACAAGGGAACCTACATGTTCCTTTAAAGAATCGATGATCTGCACACTTTGATCATATTGCCGATTGCAACCGAAAAAAAACAACGGAACCGTGTCTCAATGGTAAGGAGTTCGATTCAATTACTAAAGTTCGTGGGTTCGAAGCCCAGGGGATCAAAACTTGGGATTGAGTATGAAGGCTAATGAAGGCTATTAAGCCAGAAATTGACTTTCCGGTCTCCCTTGTCTTCGTCGGCTCCTGCTTAACAAAATATGGTACAAGTCAATATGCGACTGACTGAGAGGGCTCTAAAGTGACCTTCAGGGCACTAGGGACCATACATGTTCCTTTAAAGGATCGATGATATGCACACTATGATCATATTAGCGATCGCATTCGACAAAACATCCGGCCAGGGGGTCAATCGTAGAGATTTCGACTCAATTTTGAAAGGCTGTGGGTTTTGAATCCCAGGTGATGCACGCAAGGGATTTGTTATGACTGGCTGATTACTGTTCATAAGCCAGAAACGGTCATTCTGGTCTTCGATGTCTTTGTCGGTTCCTTTTAAGCAACATATGCTATACGTCGCTATTCGACCGACTACGAGGACTGTAGAATGAGCCCCAGTGCACAAGGGAACATACATGTTCCTTAAAAGGTACGCTGATCGGCACTCTATGATCATATTCCCGATCGCAACCGTCAAGCATAAGGCCCGGGGCTCATTGTTATAGCAATTGACTCAATTATCAAAGAAAGCGGGTTCGAATCCCAGGCGATCCAAACTAGGGATTTGGTATAGCTGGCTGATTACTGCACATAAGCCAGAAACAGTCATTCCGGGCTCCCTTATCTATGCCGGTTCCACCTTAGCAACATATGCCACATGTCAATATGCAACCGACTACGAGGACTCTAAAGTGAGCCCCAGGGCACAGGGGAACATACATGTTCCTTTAAACAATCGATGCTCTGCAAACTATGATAATGTTGCCGATCGCAACCGAAAAAAAACAACAGAACCGTGTCTCAATGGTAAGGAGTTCTTCCTAATCACTTAAGTTCACAAGTTCGAATTCCCACGGATCAAAACTTGAGATTGAGTTTGACTGCGAATGACGGCTATAAGGCCAGAAATGGACTTTCCGATCACCCTTGTCTTTGTCGGTTCCACCTTAGCAACATATGCTACACGATCACATACGACCGACTGCGAGGGCTTTTAAGTGAGCCGCAGGGCTCAAAGGAACATACATGTTCCTTAAAGGACCGCTGATAGGCACACTATGAGCATATTGCCACTCGCAACCGACATAACAATGGGCCCGTGTCTCAATGGTAGGTCGTTCTTTTCAATTACCAAAGGTCGTGGGTTCGAATCCCAGGCGATCCAAAAAAGGATTTGATATTAAAAGTTGATTACTGCTTATAAGCCAGAAACGGTACTACGGTCTCCCCTTGTCTTGTCGGTTCCACCTTAGCAACATATGCTCTACGTCGCTATGCGACCGACTTCGAGGGCTCTAAAGTGAGCCCCGGGGCACTAGGAAACATACATATTCCTTAAAAGGATCGCTGATAGCACACAATTAACATACTGCCGACCGCAACCAAAAAACAACAGGCCCGTGGCTCAATTGTAGAGCGTTCGACTCAATTACCAATGATCGCGGGTACGAATCCCAGGTGGCATACATTTGGGATTGGGCGAACCGGGCTGATGATGGCTCATAAAACAGAAATGGACATTCCGGTCACCCTTTGCTTTGCTGGTTCCACCTTAGCAACATATGCTTCATGTCATTATGCGAATGACAGCGAAGTTTCTAAAGTGAGCTCCAGGGCACAAGGGAACATACTTGTTCCTCAAACAGAACACTGAGCCACGAACTATCATCATATTCGTGATCGCCACCAACGAAACAGGGGCCCGTTCTCAATAATAGTGTTTCACTCAATTCACAAAGACCACTTGTTCGAATCCCATGCGATCTTAACTAGGGATTGGGTAAGACTGGCTGATTACGTCTATTAAGCCAGAAATGGCCTTTACGGTCTCTTTTATCTTTTTCAGTTCCACATTAGCAACGTATGCTACACGTTGCTATGCGACCGACTGCAAGGGACCTAAATTGAGCCCCAGGGAACAAGCGAACATACTTGTTCTTTCAAGGGAACGCTAATCTACACACTATGATCATATTGCCGATCACAACCGGACAAAAAACAACAGGCCTGGGGCTCATTGTAAGAGCATTTGACTCGATTACCAAGGGTCGTGGGTTCGAATTCCAGGCGATCAAACTATTGATTGCGTATGACTAGCTGATTACTGCACATAAGCCAGAAATGGTCATTCCGGTCTCCCCTTATCTATGCCGGTTCCACCTTAGCAACATATGCTAAAGGTCACTATGCAGCCGACTTCGAGGGCTCTAAAGTTAGCCCCAGGGCACAAAAGGAACATGCATGTTTCTTAAAAGGATTGATGATCTGCCCACTATGATCATATTGCCGATCACTACCGAAAGAAAAACAACGCGTCCGGGGCTCAATTGTAGAGTTTTCGACTCAATTACCAAAGGCCACTTGTTCAAATCCCAGGCGATCCAAACAAGGGATTGGTTAAGTCTGGCTGATGACGGCTTTTAAGCCAGAATTGTTCTTTTCCGGTCTCCCTTATCTATGCCGGTTCCACCTTAACTACCTGTGCTACACATCACTGTGAGACCGACTGCAAGGCTCTTAAATTGAGCACCAGGGCACAAGGGAACATACATGTTCTTTCAAAGGTTGCTGCTCTACACACTATGATCATATTGCCGATCGCAACCGACAAACACCAGGCGCGGGGCTCATTGTTAGTCCATTAAACTCGATTATAAAAAGGTCGCGGATTCGAATCCCAGGCGATATAAAAATAGGGATTTTTGATATGACTGGCTGATTACTGCACACAAGCCAGAAAACAGTCATTCCGGTCTCCCCATATCTATGCTGGTTCCACCTTAGCAACATATGCTGAATTTCACTATCCAACCGACTATGAGGTCTCTAAAGTGAGCCCGTGTCTCATTGGTAGGTAGTTCGCCTCAATTACCAAGGTTTGCGGGTTCGAAATCCCAGGAGACAACACTTGGGATTGAATATGACTGCTTATGACGGCTTTATAAGCCAGAAGCGGACTTTCCGGTCACTCTTGTCTTTGTCGGTTACACCTTAGCAACACATGCTACACGTTGCTATGCGACCGAATGCGAGGGCTCTAAAATGACCCCTCAGGGCACACGGAAACATACATGTTCCTTTAAAGGATCGCTGATTGGCACTTAATGATCATATTTCTGTTCGCAACCGAAAAAACACAACGGGCTCGTGTCTCAATGGTAGGGTGTTCTCCCTCAATAACTTTAAGTTCGTAGGTTCGAATCCCAGGCGATCCAATCTAGGAATTTAGTATGATTGGCCGATGGCGGCTTTTAAGCCAGAAATGTATTTTTGGTCTCCCATGACTTTTTCGGTTCCACCTTAGCAACATATGCTACACTTGCTATGCGAACGACTGCGAGGGGCTCTGAAGTGAGCCCCAAGGGCACAAGGGAACATACATGTTCCTGTGAAGATTGATGATCTGCACAATATGATCATATTGCCGATCGCAACCGACAAAAATGGGCCCGGGGCTCAATGGTAGAGCGTTTGTCTCAATTACAAAAGGTCACGAGTTTGAATCACAGGCGATCAAACAGTAGGGATTTGGTATGACTGGCTGATAACTGCTCATAAGCCAGAAATGTAATTCCGGTCTTCCTTGTCTTTGTCGGCACCACTTTAGCACCATATGCTACACGTCGCCATTCGACCGACTGCGAGTGGCTCTAAAGTTTAGCCCCCAAGGGCACAAGAGAACATACATGTTCCTTTTAAAGATTGATGCTCTGCACACTGTGATCATATAGCCGATCGCAACCGACAAACAACAGGCCCGTGTCTCAATGGTAGGGAGATATTTCTCAATAACCAAAGTTAGAAGGTTCGAATCCCAGGGGATCAACACTTGGGGTTGAATATGACTGCAAATGACGGCAATTTTAGCCAGAAATTCCATTTCCGGTCTCCCTTGTCTTTGTTGGTTCCACTTTAGCAGCAAGCCCGATCTACGAGACTCGAGCCCCAGGGCACACAAGGGAACATACATGTTCCTTTAAAGAATCGATGATCAGCACACTATGATCATATTACCAATCGCAACCGACAAACAACAGGCCCAGGGGCTCATTGTTAGAGCATTCGACTCAATTATCTAAAGAACGTAGGTCGAATCTCAGGCGATCCAACGCTAGGGATTTTTGTATGACTGGCTGATTACTGCACATAAGCCAGAAATCAGTCATTCCGGTCTCCCCTATCTATGCCGGTTCCACCTTTAGCAACATATGCTACATGTCACTATACAACCGACTACGATGACTCTGAAGTGAGCCCCAGGGCTGTAGGGAACATACATGTTCATGAGGATTCAATGATCTGCACACTATGATCATATTACCGATCGCAACCGACAAAAACAAATGGGCCCGGGGCTCAATGGTAGAGCGTTTGACTCAATTACAAAAGGTCACGAGTTTGAATCCCAGGCGATCAAAAGTAGGAGTTTGGTATGACTGGCTGATAACTGCTCATTAAGCCAGAAATGGAACATTCCGGTCTTCTTGTCTTTGTCGGCTTTCCACTTTAGCACCATATGCTACACGTCGCCATTCGACCGACTACGAGGGCTCTAAAGTTTAGAGCCCCCAAGGCACAAGAGAACACGCATGTTCCTTTAAAGAATCGATGCTCTGCACAATGTGAGCATATTGCCGATCGCAACCGAAAAACAACAGGCCCGTGCTCAATGGTAGGGAGATATTGTCTCAATAACCAAAGTTGAAGCGTGTCGAACTCAGGGGATCAACACTTGGGGTTGAATATGACTGCAAATGACGTGCAATTTTAGCCAGAAAATTCCATTTCCGGTCTCCCTTGTCTTTGTTGGTTCCACTTTAGCACAGTCAAATGATACTAGACTCGAGTCCCAGGGAACAAGGGAACATACATGTTCCTTTAAAGAATCGATGATCAGCACACTATGATCATATTGCCGATCGCAACCGACAAACAACAGGCCCAGGGGCTCATTGTTAGGGCATTCGACTTAATTATTTAAGAACGTAGGTTTGAATCTAAGGCGATCCAATCTAGGGATTTTTGTATGATTGGCTGATTACTGCACATAAGCCAGAAATAGTATGCCGGTCTCCCCTTATCTATGCCGGTTCCACCTTTGCAACATATTCTATATGTCATTATACAACCGACTACGATAACTCTGAAGTGAGCCCCAGGGCTGTAGGGAACATACATGTTCCTTTAAAGGATCGAATCTGCACACTATGATCATATTGCCGATCACAACCAAAAACAACGGGCCCGGGGCTCAATGGTAAGAGAGTTTGCTCTAGATTACTAAAAGTTCGCGGGTTTCGAATTCCAGACGATCAACACTTGGGATTGAGTCTGACTGCTTATGAGAGCTATTAAGCCAGAAATGGACTTTTCCGGTCACTGTTGTCTTTTGTCGGCTCAACCTTAGCAACATATGCTACACGTCGCTATTCGACCGACTACAAGGGCTCTAAATGAGAGCCCCAGGGCACAAGAGGAACATACATGTTCTTTTAAAGAATCGATCATCTACACAATATGATCATATTGCCGATCGCATCGATAAACAACAGGCCCGGGGCTCAATTGGTAGAGCATTCGACTCAATTATCAAAGAATGCGAGTTTCGAATCCCAGGCGATCCAAACTAGGGATTTGATATGACTGGCTGATTACTGTTCATAAGCCAGAAAAATTCATTCCGGTCTCCCTTATCTATGCTGGTTCCACACTTCTTATATGCCACATGTCAATATGCAACCGACTACGAGGATATCGAGTGAGCCCGGGCACAAGAGAACACGCATATTCCTTTAAACGAATCGATGCTCTGCACACTATGATCATATTGCCGATCGCAACCGACAAACAACAAGCTCCAGGGCTCATTGTTAGATCATTCGACTCAATTATCAAAGAACGCGGGTCGAATCCCAGGCGATCAACGCAAAGGATTTTTTATGACTGGCTGATTACTGCACATTAAGCCAGAAACAGTCATTAATCTCCCTTATCTATGCCGGTTCCACCTTAGCAGCATATGCCACATGTCAATATCCAACCGATTTCGAGGACTCTTAAGTGAGCCCCAGAGCACAAGGGAACATACATGTTCCTTTGAAGATTCGATGATCTGCACAATATGATCATATTACCTATCGCAACCGACAAAAAATGGGCCCGGGGCTCAATGGTAGAGCGTTTGTCTCAATTACAAAAGGTCACGAGTTTGAATCACAGGCGATCAAAAGTAGGGATTTGGTATGACTGGCTGATAACTGCTCATTAGCCAGAAATGGTAATTCCGGTCTTCCTTGTCTTTGTCGGCACCACTTTTAGCACCATATGCTACACGTCGCCATTCGACCGACTGCGAGGGCTCTAAAGTTTAGCCCCAAGGCACAAGAGAACACGCATGTTCCTTTAAAGAATTGATGCTCTGCACACTGTGAGCATATAGCCGATCGCAACCGACAAACAACAGGCCCGTGTCTCAATGGTAGGAGATATTTTCAATAACCAAAGTTAGAAGGTTCGAATCCCAGGGGATCAACACTTGGGGTTGAATATGACTGCAAATGACGGCAATTTTACCAGAAATTCCATTTCCGGTCTCCCTTGTCTTTGTTGGTTCCACTTTAGCAGCAAGGGATCTAAACTGAGCCCCCAGGGGAACAAGGGAACATACATGTTCCTTTAAAGAATCGATGATCAGCACACTATGATCATATTACCAATCGCAACCGACAAACAACAGGCCCAGGGCTCATTGTTAGGGCATTCGACTTAATTATTTAAGAACGTAGGTTTGAATCTAAGGCGATCCAATCTAGGGATTTTGTATGATTGGCTGATTACTGCACATAAGCCAGAAAAAGTCATGCCGGTCTCCCCTTATATATGCCGGTTCCACCTTTGCAACATATTCTATATGTCATTATACAACCGAC
The DNA here is from genome assembly GCA_017591395.1 of Schistocephalus solidus. Lineage (NCBI taxonomy): Eukaryota > Metazoa > Platyhelminthes > Cestoda > Diphyllobothriidea > Diphyllobothriidae > Schistocephalus > Schistocephalus solidus. The sequence continues at coordinate 23,838 of WEDG01001835.1, forward strand.
TACGATAACTCTGAAGTGAGCCCCAGGGCTGTAGGGAACATACATGTTCATTTAAAGAATCGAGGATCTACACACTATGATCATATTGCCGATCACAACCAAAAAACAACGGGCCCGGGGCTCAATGGTAAGGAGTTTGCCTAGATTACTAAAGTTCGCGGGTTCGAATTCCAGAGATCAACACTTGGGATTGAGTCTGACTGCTTATGAGAGCTATTAAGCCAGAAATGGACTTTCCGGTCACTGTTGTCTTTTTCGGCTCAACCTTAGCAACATATGCTACACGTTGCTATTCGACCGACCACAAGGGCTCTAATGAGAGCCCCAGGGCACAAGGGAACATACATGTTCTTTTTAAAGAATCGATCATCTACACAATATGATCATATTGCTGATCGCATCAGATAAACAACAGGCCCGGGGCTAATTGTTAGAGCATTCGACTCAATTATCAAAGAACGCGAATCGAATCCCAGGCTATCCAAACTAGGGATATGATATGACTGGCTGATTACTGTTCATAAGCCAGAAAAATTCATTCCGGTCTCCCTTATCTATGCTGGTTCCACATTTGCATTATATGCCACATGTCAATATGCAACCGACTACGAGGATATCGAGTGAGCCCCCGGGCACAAGAGAACACGCATATTCCTTTAACGAATCGATGCTCTGCACACTATGATCATATTGCCGATCGCAACCGACAAAACAACAGGCTCGGGGCTCATTGTTAGATCATTCGACTCAATTATCAAAGAACGCGGGTCGAATCCCAGGCGATCAACGCAAAGGATTTTTTATGACTGGCTGATTACTGCACATTAGCCAGAATCAGTCATTCCAATCTCCCTTATCTATGCCGGTTCCACCTTAGCAGCATATGCCACATGTCAATATCCAACCGATTTCGAGGACTCTTAAGTGAGCCCCAGAGCACAAGGGAACCTACATGTTCCTTTTAAAGAATCGATGATCTGCACACTTTGATCATATTGCCGATTGCAACCGAAAAACAACGGAACCGTGTCTCAATGGTAAGGAGTTCGATTCAATTACTAAAGTTCGTGGGTTCGAAGCCCAGGGGATCAAAAACTTGGGATTGAGTATGAAGGCTAATGAAGGCTATTAAGCCAGAAATTGACTTTCCGGTCTCCCTTGTCTTCGTCGGCTCCTGCTTAACAAAATATGGTACAAGTCAATATGCGACTGACTGAGAGGGCTCTAAAGTGACCTTCAGGGCACTAGGGACCATACATGTTCCTTTAAAGGATCGATGATATGCACACTATGATCATATTAGCGATCGCATTCGACAAAACATCCGGCCAGGGGGTCAATCGTAGAGATTTCGACTCAATTTTGAAAGGCCGTGGGTTTGAATCCCAGGTGATGCACGCAAGGGATTTGTTATGACTGGCTGATTACTGTTCGAATCCCAGGCAATCCAAACTAGGGATTTGGTATGACTGGCTGATTACTGTACATAAGCCAGAAACGGTCATTCTGGTCTTCCTTATCTATGCCAGTTCCACCTTAACAACATATGCTACATGTAACAATGCAACCGACTACGAGGACTCTAAAGTGACCCTCAGGGCACAAGGAAACATACATGTTCCTTAAAAGGTACGCTGATCGGCACTCTATGATCATATTGCCGATCGCAACCGAAAAAACAACTGGCCCGACTCGCAATTGTAGGGAGTTCGCCTCAATAACCAAATTTCGCGTGTTTAAATCCCAGGGGATAAACGCTTGGATTGAGTATGACTGCTTATGACGGCTTTTAAGCCAGAAATGGCCTTTCTGGTCTCCCTTGTCTTTGTCGGTTCCATTTTAGCAACATATGATACAAGTCACTATTCGACCGACTGCGATGGCTCTTAAGTGAAACCCAGGCCAAGAGAGAACGGGCATGTTCCTTTAAAGGATTAATGATCTGCACACTTTGATCATATTGCCGATTGCAACCGAAAAATAACAACGGAACCGTGTCTCAATGGTAAGGAGTTCGATTCAATTACTAAAGTTCGTGGGTTCGAAGCCCAGGGGATCAAAACTTGGGATTGAGTATGAAGGCTAATGAAGACTAATTAATCACAGGCGATCCAAACTAGGGATTTGGTATGACTGGCTGATTACTGTACATAAGCCAGAAACGGTCATTCTGGTCTTCCTTATCTATGCCAGTTCCACCTTAACAACATATGCTACATGTAACAATGCAACCGACTACGAGGACTCTAAAGTGACCCTCAGGGCACAAGGAAACATACATGTTCCTTAAAAGGAACGCTGATCGGCAATCTTTGATCATATTGCCGATCGCAACCGAAAAAACAACTGGCCCGACTCGCAATTGTAGGGAGTTCGCCTCAATAACCAAATTTCGCGTGTACAAATCCCAGGGGATATACGCTTGGATTGAGTATGACTGCTTATGACGGCTTTTAAGCCAGAAATGGCCTTTCTGGTCTCCCTTGTCTTTGTCGGTTCCATTTTAGCAACATATGCTACAAGTCGCTATTCGACCGACTGCGATGGCTCTTAAGTGAAACCCAGGCCAAGGGAGAATGGGCATGTTCCTTTAAAGGATTAATGATCTGCACACTATGATCATATTGCCGATCGCAACTGAGAAAACAATGGGCCCGGGGCTCAGTGGCAGAATGTTCGACTCAATTACCAAAGGCCACTTGTTTGAATCCCAGGTGATACAAGCTAGGTATTTGGTATGACTGGCCGATGACGGCTATTAAGCCAGAAATGAACATTCCGGTGTCCCTTGTCTATTTCGGTTCCACTTTACCAACATATGCTACACGTCGCTATTCGACAGACTGCGATTGCTCTAAGGTGAGCCCCAGGGCGCAAGATAACATGCATGTTACTTTAAAGGATTGATGATCTGCACACTATGATCATATGGCCGATCGCAACCGAAAAAACAACGGGCCCGGGGCTCAATGGTAGAGTGTTCGACTCAATTACCAAAGGCCAAATGTTTGAATCCCAGGCGATCCAAACTAGGGATTTGGTATGACTGGCTGATTACTGTACATAAGCCAGAAACGGTCATTCTGGTCTTCCTTATCTATGCCAGTTCCACCTTAACAACATATGCTACATGTAACAATGCAACCGACTACGAGGACTCTAAAGTGACCCTCAGGGCACAAGGAAACATACATGTTCCTTAAAAGGAACGCTGATCGGCAATCTTTGATCATATTGCCGATCGCAACCGAAAAAACAACTGGCCCGACTCGCAATTGTAGGGAGTTCGCCTCAATAACCAAATTTCGCGTGTACAAATCCCAGGGGATATACGCTTGGATTGAGTATGACTGCTTATGACGGCTTTTAAGCCAGAAATGGCCTTTCTGGTCTCCCTTGTCTTTGTCGGTTCCATTTTAGCAACATATGCTACAAGTCGCTATTCGACCGACTGCGATGGCTCTTAAGTGAAACCCAGGCCAAGGGAGAATGGGCATGTTCCTTTAAAGGATTAATGATCTGCACACTATGATCATATTGCCGATCGCAACTGAGAAAACAATGGGCCCGGGGCTCAGTGGCAGAATGTTCGACTCAATTACCAAAGGCCACTTGTTTGAATCCCAGGTGATACAAGCTAGGTATTTGGTATGACTGGCCGATGACGGCTATTAAGCCAGAAATGAACATTCCGGTGTCCCTTGTCTATTTCGGTTCCACTTTACCAACATATGCTACACGTCGCTATTCGACAGACTGCGATTGCTCTAAATTGAGCCCCAGGGCGCAAGATAACATGCATGTTACTTTTAAAGGATTGATGATCTGCACACTATGATCATATGGCCGATCGCAACCGAAAAAAACAACAGGCCCGGGGCTCAATGGTAGAGTGTTCGACTCAATTACCAAAGGCCAAATGTTTGAATCCCAGGCGATCCAAACTAGGGATTTGGTATGACTGGCTGATTACTGTACATAAGCCAGAAACGGTCATTCTGGTCTTCCTTATCTATGCCAGTTCCACCTTAACAACATATGCTACATGTAACAATGCAACCGACTACGAGGACTCTAAAGTGACCCTCAGGGCACAAGGAAACATACATGTTCCTTAAAAGGAACGCTGATCGGCAATCTTTGATCATATTGCCGATCGCAACCGAAAAAACAACTGGCCCGACTCGCAATTGTAGGGAGTTCGCCTCAATAACCAAATTTCGCGTGTACAAATCCCAGGGGATATACGCTTGGATTGAGTATGACTGCTTATGACGGCTTTTAAGCCAGAAATGGCCTTTCTGGTCTCCCTTGTCTTTGTCGGTTCCATTTTAGCAACATATGCTACAAGTCGCTATTCGACCGACTGCGATGGCTCTTAAGTGAAACCCAGGCCAAGGGAGAATGGGCATGTTCCTTTAAAGGATTAATGATCTGCACACTATGATCATATTGCCGATCGCAACTGAGAAAACAATGGGCCCGGGGCTCAGTGGCAGAATGTTCGACTCAATTACCAAAGGCCACTTGTTTGAATCCCAGGTGATACAAGCTAGGTATTTGGTATGACTGGCCGATGACGGCTATTAAGCCAGAAATGAACATTCCGGTGTCCCTTGTCTATTTCGGTTCCACTTTACCAACATATGCTACACGTCGCTATTCGACAGACTGCGATTGCTCTAAGGTGAGCCCCAGGGCGCAAGATAACATGCATGTTACTTTAAAGGATTGATGATCTGCACACTATGATCATATGGCCGATCGCAACCGAAAAAAACAACAGGCCCGGGGCTCAATGGTAGAGTGTTCGACTCAATTACCAAAGGCCAAATGTTTGAATCCCAGGCGATCCAAACTAGGGATTTGGTATGACTGGCTGATTACTGTACATAAGCCAGAAACGGTCATTCTGGTCTTCCTTATCTATGCCAGTTCCACCTTAACAACATATGCTACATGTAACAATGCAACCGACTACGAGGACTCTAAAGTGACCCTCAGGGCACAAGGAAACATACATGTTCCTTAAAAGGAACGCTGATCGGCAATCTTTGATCATATTGCCGATCGCAACCGAAAAAACAACTGGCCCGACTCGCAATTGTAGGGAGTTCGCCTCAATAACCAAATTTCGCGTGTACAAATCCCAGGGGATATACGCTTGGATTGAGTATGACTGCTTATGACGGCTTTTTAAGCCAGAAATGGCCTTTCTGGTCTCCCTTGTCTTTGTCGGTTCCATTTTTAGCAACATATGCTACAAGTCGCTATTCGACCGACTGCGATGGCTCTTAAGTGAAACCCAGGCCAAGGGAGAATGGGCATGTTCCTTTAAAGGATTAATGATCTGCACACTATGATCATATTGCCGATCGCAACTGAGAAAACAATGGGCCCGGGGCTCAGTGGCAGAATGTTCGACTCAATTACCAAAGGCCACTTGTTTGAATCCCAGGTGATACAAGCTAGGTATTTGGTATGACTGGCCGATGACGGCTATTAAGCCAGAAATGAACATTCCGGTGTCCCTTGTCTATTTCGGTTCCACTTTACCAACATATGCTACACGTCGCTATTCGACAGACTGCGATTGCTCTAAGGTGAGCCCCAGGGCGCAAGATAACATGCATGTTACTTTAAAGGATTGATGATCTGCACACTATGATCATATGGCCGATCGCAACCGAAAAAACAACGGGCCCGGGGCTCAATGGTAGAGTGTTCGACTCAATTACCAAAGGCCAAATGTTTGAATCCCAGGCGATCCAAACTAGGGATTTGGTATGACTGGCTGATTACTGTACATAAGCCAGAAACGGTCATTCTGGTCTTCCTTATCTATGCCAGTTCCACCTTAACAACATATGCTACATGTAACAATGCAACCGACTACGAGGACTCTAAAGTGACCCTCAGGGCACAAGGAAACATACATGTTCCTTAAAAGGAACGCTGATCGGCAATCTTTGATCATATTGCCGATCGCAACCGAAAAACAACTAGCCCGACTCGCAATTGTAGGGAGTTCGCCTCAATAACCAAATTTCGCGTGTACAAATCCCAGGGGATATACGCTTGGATTGAGTATGACTGCTTATGACGGCTTTTAAGCCAGAAATGGCCTTTCTGGTCTCCCTTGTCTTTGTCGGTTCCATTTTAGCAACATATGCTACAAGTCGCTATTCGACCGACTGCGATGGCTCTTAAGTGAAACCCAGGCCAAGGGAGAATGGGCATGTTCCTTTAAAGGATTAATGATCTGCACACTATGATCATATTGCCGATCGCAACTGAGAAAACAATGGGCCCGGGGCTCAGTGGCAGAATGTTCGACTCAATTACCAAAGGCCACTTGTTTGAATCCCAGGTGATACAAGCTAGGTATTTGGTATGACTGGCCGATGACGGCTATTAAGCCAGAAATGAACATTCCGGTGTCCCTTGTCTATTTCGGTTCCACTTTACCAACATATGCTACACGTCGCTATTCGACAGACTGCGATTGCTCTAAGGTGAGCCCCAGGGCGCAAGATAACATGCATGTTACTTTAAAGGATTGATGATCTGCACACTATGATCATATGGCCGATCGCAACCGAAAAAAACAACGGGCCCGGGGCTCATTGGTAGAGTGTTCGACTCAATTACCAAAGGCCAAATGTTTGAATCCCAGGCGATCCAAACTAGGGATTGGGTAGGACTGGCTGATGACGGCTATTTATTCAGAAATGCTTTTTCCATTCTCCCTTGTCTTTGTCGGTTCCACCTTAGCAACCAATGCTACAGGTCGCTATTCGAACGACTGCAAGGGCTCTAAATTGAGCCCCAGGGCACAAGGGAACATACATGTTCTTTCAAAGGAACGCTAATCTTCACACTTTGATCATATTGCCTATCGCAACCGACAAACAACAGGCCCGGGGCTCATTGTTAGAGCATTCGTCTCAATAACCAAAGGTCGCGGGTTCGAATCCCAGGCGATCCAAACTAGGGATTTGGTATGACTGGCTGATTACTGCACATTAGCCAGAAACAGTTATTCCGATCTCCCTTATCTATACCGGTTCCACCTTAGCAAAATATGCCACATGTAAATATGCAACCGACTACGAGGACTCTAAAGTGAGCCCCAGGGCACAAGGGAACATACATGTTCCTTTAAAGAAACGATGATCTGCACACTATGATCATATTGCCGATCGCAACCGAAAAAAAAACAACGGGCCCGTGTCCCAATGGTAATGAGTTCGCCTCAATAACCACATTTCGTGGGTTCTAATCCTACGGGATCAACACTGGGGGTTGAGTATGACTGCTAATGACGGCTATTAAGCCAGGAATGGACATTCCGGTCTCCCTTGTCTTTGTCGGTTCAACTTTAGCAATATATGCTACACGTCGCTATACGACCGACTGTGAGGGCTCTAAATTGAGACCCAGGGCACAGGGGAAACTACATGTTCTTTCGAAGGAATGCTAATCTGCACACTATGTTCATATTGCCGATCGCAACCAACAAAACAACTGGCTCGTAGCTCAATTTTACAGCGTTCGATTAAACTACCAATATCCGTTGGTATGAATACGAGGCGATCCAAACTAGGGATTGGGTAAGACTGCTGAAGATGGTTCATTAACCAGAAATGGCTATTTCGATATCTCTTTATTTTGTCCCATCCTCTTTATTGGCTTTAGCTACACGTCGCTATGCGTCCGCCTGCGAGGGCTCTAAATTGAGCCACAGGGCACAGGGGAACATACATGTTCCTTTAAAGAAACGATGATCTGCACACTATGATCATATTGCCGATCGCAACCGAAAAAAACAACGGGCCCGTGTCCCAATGGTAATGAGTTCGCCTCAATAACCACATTTCGTGGGTTCTAATCCTACGGGATCAACACTGGGTTTGAGTATGACTGCTAATGACGGCTATTAAGCCAGGAATGGACATTCCGGTCTCCCTTGTCTTTGTCGGTTCAACTTTAGCAATATATGCTACATGTCGCTATACGACCGACTGTGAGGGCTCTAAATTGAGACCCAGGGCACAGGGGAAACTACATGTTCTTTCGAAGGAATGCTAATCTGCACACTATGTTCATATTGCCGATCGCAACCAACAAAACAACTGGCTCGTAGCTCAATTTTACAGCGTTCGATTAAACAACCAATATCCGTTGGTATGAATATGAGGCGATCCAAACTAGGAATTGGGTAAGACTGCTGAAGATGGTTCATTAACCAGAAATGGCTATTTCGATATCTCTTTATTTTGTACCATCCTCTTTATTGGCTTTAGCTACACGTCGCTATGCGTCCGCCTGCGAGGGCTCTAAATTGAGCCACAGGGCACAGGGGAACATACATGTTCTTTCAAAGGATTGCTAAGCTACACACTATGATCATATTGCCGACCGCAACCGACAAACAACAGGCCCGGGGCTCAAGGTTAGAGCATTCGACTCAATAAACAAAGGTCGCGGATTCGAATCCCAGGCGATCCAAACTAGGGATTTGGTATGACTGGCTGATTACTGTACATAAGCCAGAAACGGTCATTCTGGTCTTCCTTATCTATGCCAGTTCCACCTTACCAACATATACTACATGTAACAATGCAACCGACTACGAGGACTTTAAAGTGACCCTCAGGGGCACAAGGAAACATACATGTTCCTTAAAAGGATCGCTGATCGGCACTCTATGATCATATTGCCAATCACAACCGAAAAAAACAACTGGCCCGTGTCGCAATGGTAGAGTGTTTATCTCTTTTACCAAAGGTTGCGTGTTCAAATCCCAGGTGGCTCACACAAGGGATTGGGTATGACTGGTTGATTACTGCTCATAAGCCAGAAATTTTCATTTTGATCTCAATTATCTTTACTGGTTCCACCTTAGCAACATATGCTACAAGTCACTCTGCGAACGACTGCGAGGACACTAAAGTGAGCACCAGGCACAAGGGAACATACATGTTCCTTCAAAGGAACGCTGATCTGCACACTATGATCATATTGCCGATCGCAACCGAAAAAAACAATGGGCCAGGGGCTTAGTGGTAGAGTGTTCGTCTCAATTACCTAAGGTACTTGTTCGAATCGCAGGCGATCCAAACTAGGGATTAACTAAGACTGGCTGATGGCGGCTTTTAATGCAGAAATGGCCATTCCATTCTGCCTTGTCTTTGTCGGTTCCATCTTAGCAACCTCGCCTCGTATTCATACCAACGGATATTGGTAGTGTAATCGAACGCTGTAAAATTAAGCTACGGGCTAATCTGCACACTATGTTCATATTGCCGATCGCAACCGTCAAATCAACTGGCCCGTAGCTCAATTTTACAGCGTTCGAATCATCTACCAAAATCCGTGGGTTTGAATCCCTGGCGATCCAAACTAAACATTGGGTAAGACTGTTGACGATGACTCATTAGCCAGAAATGGCTATACGATATCCATTTATTTTGCCCCATCCACTTTATTAGCTTTTGGTACACGTCGCTATGCATCTGCCTGCGAGTGCTTTAAAGTGAGCTCCAGGGCACAAGGGAACATACGTGTTCCTTAAACAGATAGGTGAGCCGCGCATTATCATCATCTTTTCGATCGCCACCGACAAACATGGGCCCCTGTGTCAATAATAAATCGTTCTTTTCAAATATCAAACGTTGCGTGTTCGAATCCCAGGTGGTCCACACTTGGAATTTAATAAGACTGGCTGATGACGGCTCATAAGCCAGAAATGGCCTTTCCGTTCTCCCTTGTCTTTGTCGGTTCCACCTCAGCAACATATGCTACACGTCGCTATGGGACCGATTGTGAGGGCTCGTAAGTGAGCCCCAGGGCACAATGGAACATACATGTTCCTTCAGAGGTACGGTGATCTGCACACTTTGATCATATTACCGATCGCAACCGACAATACAACGGGTCCGTGGCTCAATGTTAGAGCGTTTGTCTCTTTTACCAAACGTCGCGTGTTCAAATCACAGGTAGTTCACACTAGGGATTGGGTATGACTGGCTGATGACGGCTATTGAGCCAAAAATTGCCATTACGGTCTCCTTTATCTTTGTCGGTTCCACCTTATCAACATATGCTACACATTTATATTCGACCGACTCCGAGGGCTCTAGAGTGCGCTCCAGGGCATAACCGGTCATACATGTTCTTTAGTCAGATTGGTGAGGCATACTCTATCATCATATTCCTGACGTCCACCGACAAAACAAGTGCCCGTGGCTCAATGGTAGAGTGTTCGACTAAATATGCAAAGGTCGTGGGTTCGAATCCCAGGTGGTCTACACTTGGGATTAGGTATGACTGCCTGATGATCGCTAATAAGCCAGACATGTTCATACAGCTATCCCTTGTCTTGGTCGGTTCCACCTTATCAAAATATGCTCCACGTCGCTATGTGACCCCTGTGTGTGCTCTAAAGTGAGCTGCAGGACACAAGTTAAAATAAATGTTCCTTAAACAGATTGGTGCTCCACACGCTATCATATATATATAAGAAAAAAAAGGTTTTTCTACATCCGGGAACTCTGGTTTTCAACCCTTTTGGAGGCTCTTATTTGAAATATTTTAAAGCCATTCTGATCTTAAACTGCCATGCGTCTCCAGCCTTGTATAGCCTATTCCAATTGCGGCCTCGGGAACGTTCTACAAATCTTGGGGAAGAGGTTTTCATCAAAATACACAAAGGCTTTCCTGACGGGTGCAACCCGAAAGTTGTGCCTTTGTACACTCGCGTAAAATAAGCGGACAATTTTTAAGAGCCCATTGTAAGCATATTGAGGCCTTTTCTGGCATCCAAATCTTGCAAACCGGCCTGTTGATAATTTAGCTTCCATTGGTGGTGGATCTGTTCGGGTCGCCGAGGTGAATTATTTTGATTTACCGACGCTGAACCGTAGCAGCCGAGATGACCGCTCCTTCGGCCGATTTATGCTGATCTGTAGTCTATCAGTATCAATATATTTGAGGGACATATAGGTGAATTACCTTTGAATTCCCTATTTGTACATGCGAGTTGTGGTATCAAATAAATAGTATCTCGGGATGTTGACAAGGCCAATCGATATGAGCCAACTGGGTAGAACTTAGTTGAAAAAGAGCAGACAGTAAAAAAAAAACTCCCAGTGATATTTAGGAGAAAAAAGCTGTCACTCTTGGGGGGTGTTCAACGGAGGGCATCGCGGAGGTCACCTGGATCATCACTGAAGTGCGGAAGATGCAGCCAGACACTCTCTTGCTGGTTGCAGATTCCGCCGAGTGATTTCAAGGCCGACATATCTGCCCAGATCCTCCTCGGTCCGTTGCAGTTAAAACTCAGAGAGAACGTTCTTATACCACATGGACTATGGTCGCCAGGTTTGGCTGATACGGACACTCATGGTGTTACCAAGGTATGCCGATAGTTAAGCTGGGAAGACCTCGGGGACCTCCGAATGGGAATTATGGGATAGTGCGAGCCCTCGAATACTCTTTTGGAGAAGTACTTCTGAGCTCCAGTCACACGTTATTTGAGAGGATGACCTCTCAAATTCGTTGTTGTTGCTAACTCGAAGAAATCACCTAGGACAAGACAACAGTCCTGAACGCGTAGTATGCGGAATGTTAGTATCAGGTCTCCCCGAAGCTGTCTATAGCTCAAGGAAAAGAGATTGAGATTTGACAGCCGTGATTCATAAGGCTGAGAGCCATGTCCAAGGACAAGTTTGGTTGCTCGCCTTTGGACCGTTTCGAGGATTTTGATGTCCTTCACCGTCCAGAATCTTCAAGCTTGGATAGCAGACTCCAACTGCAGCCGCACGAAGGTTCCGAGGACTTTGGGTAAGCAGTCAGTATTGAAGGCTGAAAAGGCTCGTTTGACGTGGTACAGCATCGACATCGCTGACTTCGCTACCTTTGCGCAATGTAGGGAGGGTTTAAGCGAGGTTGTGATCCAGAATCCCAGGTCCTTTTGGGCATCCACTTCTTTTAACGGAATGTCATTTAGTTGGTAAACCGTACGATTCGAAGGATTGCTTTTCCCGACTCGTATAATGTTGCACTTGCTCTCATTGAACGGTAAGGGCCAGTCATTTGAGTTTGCCTGCAAGTTCTCTTCGTCAGCCGCAGTTTGAATGACGCACCAAAGTTTGAGGTCATCGGCAAACATAGCAATATCACAGTCCAATTATTTGGCACAATCGGTGATGTAGACAATGAACACAACAGGGCCGAAAACAGAGCCTTGGGGAACACCACTCTCAATCTCAACCTTGGCCGACTGTTTGTCGCTGATATGGACAGTTTGTGAGTCGCCAATTAGGAAGTTTTCTATGTGATTGAGTTTATAAAGCAGGTGGTGGTGTAGCACGCTTTCAAAGCCTTTTTGAAGTCAATATAAACTGTGTGCACCGTATTTCCTCTATCGACTGCCTCAGTTCAACGTTCTTAACGGTAGAGCAAATTTGTGACGCAGGACATACCTCTACGAAAACCGTGCTGGACCTCAGAAAGCAGATGACTATGTTCAAGGAACTGCATTAGTTGTTGCTTAATTATTTTTTCTATGATTTTGCAGCAAATTGAAGTAAGGCTGACTGGTCAATAATTGTTTTTGGAGACCCGGCTTCCACCCTTATAGAGCAGTGTAATCCATGTGGATTACCAATCGACTGGTAGATCTCCGATCTCGAAGGATGTTTTGAAAAGCGTAGAGAGTGGTTTTGCCAACTCTCTTGTCAGCTCTTTCAAGATCTCGGCAGGTAATTCATTAGGACCCGGTGACTTAGATTTCTTTAACCCCAAAATTTCCTTGAGGACAAAAGTCTCGGTGAATTTAACAGTCTTGGCTATTGTATCCACTTCGAAGACATCGACAGGGTAAGCGTATCTCGTTTCCTTTGTGAAAACTGACAGGAAGAAATCGAAAGATAATCAGCCTTTGCACCGTCTTCAGTAAGGTCTATGCCCTCGGCGATCCTCAGCAGGGGTATCGGATCCTTGCTCTGTGTATTTTGCCGGAGGTAACCGTAAAACAGTTTCGGGTTCACGGTGGCGCTGACCAACAAGATAGCTTCGGATCCAGTTTAGGAAGTTGCCTCTGATTCCTATTCTTGTTTAGTTTGTCTAGCAGGCCTTTGGAGGGATCAATGCCAGAAGTCATTTGACGGTCAAAAAAAGTGATTTAAATTACGTGCCTGTAGTCGAAGATTCGGATCTATTTCCTGAGAGATTGCAGCAAATTCTTCTTGCAAGAACTTCCTTTTCGGATCCCGTGTTTGCAGGTTTGTCAGAGGTTTCTAACGTCCAGGAATAACATCATTTTTCACTTCATAACACTCTATATGACTTTGCAGAGGTCAGATTTGAAACTTATGGACCTGAGGTTTGTCCTCCATGACCGACTAACACCTTCGTTAAGGAAAGTTTTATGCGCTAGATTTATATGAAAAGGATGAGTTCATGTTTTATTTAAAATTTAATAGAGCATTGACCGAGGGATAAAAAGGTCACTGGAGAGTTCTTTAAGAAGCTTGAATGGAATCACGTCTCGTCCTTGAGACGTAGATTCCTCTAATTCCTATCATTTCTTTCGGATACGACTTTCTTAAAACAGGATAGTGTCATATTTGTTCTCCGCCTGTCTCCCGATGTGGTAGAAACAAACCGTGGGACATTGGTGTAGACTGATTAGACAAAAGGAAAAATAATCGACCTTATTCTGGCTTCCAGCAATCTCAATGCCCACGGTAGTCTTAATTAAGAGGTTTTTGTTCCGGATCCTTGTTTTTTTTGGAGGTGGTTGCAGAATACTTTGAGACTCTGTTTTGATGCTACAGTAGGATCTTCTCAGATTCCCAACTAATCAGGCGTCTCAGTTAGATACTGGAATTCTTTCGGCGGGTCGGAAAACAGCACACAGTAACTCTTTCCTAAAAGTGGTAGCCGTGCACCTGTGACCAATTGCAGACCGACGGTCGGATAGCAATCGGTCGCAAAGTCATGTACACGACTATAAGAACGTAAATGATGAGTTATTTGGAAATGAAATCCCGCATTTCCAATGGGAAGTCTTTTGTAGTTGAATATCGTGTGTACCAAACTTGATTTACGCGGTTCGAAGCTGGATAAAAACACTCAATGCAGAATACACTATTGCTTTAAGGAACGTTCTCAACAGCGTTCCTATCAGCGACTCCTAAAGAAGGTTAGGCCCTAAAAACAATTCGGACGCGAATCGGATGCGAATCGGATCCGATGGTTTGATTATTCGGATGCGAATCGGATCCGAGCATGACTACGAATTCGGACGCGAATCGGATCCGAAAATTCGTATCTCGTTTTTCAACCGCACAGCGGAACCCCTTACTCCTTTGGTAGACGCCCATGCTAGCTGAATGGTTAAAAAACGATCCCCATTACATTCTAATAGAATAGTTATTAACGATAAGGTGACTCTCGAAAGACTGAGTGAGCAAGTAAAATATATTTTGTTTAAAAATATGCAAAGCGTAAGTGTACAAAAATAAATTTTATAAATGTCTCCAAATTAGTAGTCCTGTGTTGACGGACCCGGCAATCCCTCAGCCGTTTCATGGGGTATCCATCCTGTAATGAAAAGACAATGAAATTAGTGATGGTGAGTAAACAATGCGAATGTTTTTATGTAGGAAATTTTTGTATACAACGTTGATAATTAAAATCTACTAACCGTCAGCACAGTGCCCCTGAGCTGCCTTTAAGCCCCATTTCTACAGTCGGTCACATGCCTTTTTAAAGGCATTTTTGAAAGCTCGTTCCAGATGCAATTTATCCGCCTTTTGCGGATTATTCCAAATATTGAACACGTCTGTGGTGCACCTGAATTCGTTAATAATGATAAATTTCTTACAAACGAGAGGGACTGTATGTTCGTAACGAAAACGTTGGAATCTATATGGCATTTCTTAGTCATTCTGGGACGCTCAGTATGGAATCCATCTTCAAACATAATGAGCTACAACCAAAGAGGAAAAATAGGGATTAGGAATGCAAAACTATCTCAATCATTCACTGCCTCCCTTCACTGTCCACGAATCAATAGCTGCGGGACTGTTGGGTTGTAGGATTGGTGGACAGCGACCGTTGAACCGTGAGAGTTACAGTGAGAAAAAAATTTAGTACGAGAATATGAGGGAAAGTTACCATCCGACGCAGTCTTCAAAATCATTATCATGTCTGTGGCATACTTGCCATATTCCATGATGTCAGTCGTCCGTGTCCCATCGTCCAGTGATTTCGATTAGGACCAGGCGACCGTTGAAGGGTAAGCACGCGTATTTCCGGACGGTGGATGGCAGTCGGCTTGTTTTGAGTACGTTCCCTAATGTAGCTTTATTAACGTTAATAAATGACGAGTTTTCAGGAAAATCAAAAACATCCTCAACATTTTCATACTCTACAAGCACTAAGCCTATGTCTCCACACATCCGGTAGATGAACAATGCAGTGAACATTGTACACCATTTCCGACTAACCATATAAGGACGAATATTTCTCTACGAACATTTTAAACAGCTACCAATTCAGCTACCAAAACAGGGCACCAATTCTTTGCACGAACGGGGATGAGCAAGACAGCGTATTGCCGTGAACAATATTGAAAGTGCTTCCGATATCTTTTGGGAAGTTCATCTTTAAAGACAAATATACCGGTATACAGTAGAAACTGACGCAGTTCAGTGCCCTTCCAGGTATCGTAATGGGTACTAGACCTTGCGCGCTGTGAAAATTCCCGTGTCAAGTAGGCAATAAGCGACTTTAATCTTTCATTTACCGTAGTTATCACTTCAGGTGACAACCGGAAATGCACTTGTCTTGGGCTTTTCAGCCACAAGTTCAGATTCCTTCGCATAACACCCAGGTAAACTAAATATAGAGGATCTAAAGGAAAGGAGGTAATCCTTCCCACCTTACATGCTATCAATGAAGAAGTGCCGATACGATGGCAGTCATCTATAACGGAGAGAAAATCGGCATCCGTCCTCAAACCCTCTGAGACGCTATCATATACAACTTTATCTACGTAATCACCTTTAACGCAACACCTCTCACAGCCGTAATAGGCATTAACATTCTTAATTTGCT
>WEDG01001837.1:2500-40547 GCA_017591395.1 Schistocephalus solidus
CCCACGCTCTTCTACTGTTTGTGTCTAATCGAAAAAATAATGTCTTAAGATAGTTTTACTGCAGCCAACCATGATAGTACGGATTTCGCTAATAGAAGCGAAACACTGATTTCCTGGGAGTAGTTGTGAAGAGGGAGGCACGATCACTGGAACAAGGGCTCCTGACGTTTCTGATTTTTTTCCCGGACCCATCTTCAGGGACAGTCTCAAGTGCTCCGTTTGATACCCCACACACCAGAATATGTTCTTTTTTCGTGTGGCTGGGTAGGTGGAGGGGTTTGGGATGCGCCTCTGTAACTCCAGAGATAGACCGTTGGACGCCATTTCTGCGGGTGGGTGGGTCCGACCCCGTCCTGGGACACGCACACACACGAAAGTCTGATTTTCTGACCCTCCTATTTCCGCGGTCGGATCCTTTAGAATATCACAGGAAAATCAACAGCTTAGTTAAAAGCATCTGCACTTCAGTCAGCAGATCTAGTGTAAGTAGGCAACGGCTACTGACTGCCTAGAGCAGTATTTAAACTCGTCGCGAGTCGGACCACGCGTGATACATTTTGCTAAGCCCAGCCGGGTTATGAGGTGGCTGTTTTCCTTACTAATCGGACGAGCTGAGCCCACTGTCATTTAGGGTGACTTCATTATCCCCCCACCCCCTCCTCCTCCACCTTCCAACGGAAGTCTGGTGCAATAACAAAGATTTCTACACCGGCTAGCTATTGCCATTGGCGGGTGCTATCGACTGATTGAAAAGAATTCAGGGCGACTAATCACTGTAGGGGAGAAAACATGTACTACCAGTTGTTAAAGTCGCAAATTTTATCAGCATGAAACTTAGTACCGTCTGCAACAGATTAAGTCGGTGGTTTGGGTAATGCGTGGATATATATGACCGATCGTGTTAAAACGACGGTGGAGATGTTTGAGCAGCGTTTCTCATAATAAACTGTTGCCAGTGAACAGAAACCAGTAACCGCGGGAAGAGGAATCCAGGTGGCGCATTTCAGGAATTTGCTTGTGACAGACGACAATGCAAGACAAGGAAGTCGATAGTTGGGGGGAGGGGGACTAGCGTGTGTGTGTCCAGGACTTGCAGTTGCAGTTTTAGGCTTCCGAGAATCAATGAGCGAGTTGATGTTGCGAATTGCGGAACCTAGTGCTTCGAGTAGCTTACGCCCACTGTTCTGGAGAATCTTCATAGCTATTGATGTAGTTGGCGGTGACACCGATTTTTTGGAGTTTAAGATTCTTCGGTATTGTAAGAGTATTTTTCTTTAATGAAATCACATTTCTCACTCTTCCAAAAGCTTGATTAGTGCTGAGCGTACTGCGCTTTGCCTACGAATTATGCCGTCTATGAATTTCTCCTTTAAAATACGACGTTCAGGAACCGCACCGGTTTGGGGATGCCCGTTGCCCGGATATGAGGTGGTCCTTTCCCCACTACACCCCTTCCCCACGTTTCTTGTCAGACGATGACGCATTAGACGCAATGGTAGAATAGTCTCACGTTCCCCCGTCAACTTCCCGCCTAAGGAGAAGTTACACGCGAACCATTTTTACGCTCGCTGTTGATTGGTTGTTTCGCCCATGTCCACGCCTGACTAACTGTTGATTGGCCAACTAGTTTGCGGTCATGACTGACCTTGATCTGGGCTGTGGCTGCGACGCCAGTTTGACGTATGCTCATGAGCGGAAGGCGTTAACTGTGTGTGTGTGGTCGTTTTCCTGCCTGATCTCTGCTTTTTTCCATCTCTCGTTCATCATGTTCCTGAAACGTCGTCGATTCACCCTTCTTCCTTCCATCACCGAATCTTCCTGCCCGATGGCTACCTCAACTCCCAACAATGATGCAACCCACGATGCACACACCACAACTCCTAATCATTGGCGTCGGCGTCGACGACGTTCCGCCTTTCCTCTCACTTGTTTCGGATCCCGAACATCGCTTCCACCAACACCACTTTACCGACCGGCCGCCACCGCCACCCCCCACGTCTGGTGACTGCGATTGTACCCCGGCGGTGCCCTCTCCGATGGTTAAACCGACCAAAATCGCCGCCAGACGCGGCTCCTGCTTTACCGCTCTGCCTTTCTGTGAAAGTAGCTCTACTTTCTCGAACACTGCCGCTGGACGCAGAGGCCTGCGAAGTTGGCTGAAGAATTTAAAATCTGAGGATGTGAGTCCGTACATATATGCATTTAACTTCTGTTCATTGCTTTTATGCTGATTACTGTAGCTATTTTGGTAACGATGCCTTGTATGGCTGCCGAAACGGGACACGGGAAAAGGAGCCGCCCACAATACATGTGGCTTTGCGCTATAGTCCACAAAAAAGTAAGAGTAAGGCGGGCCTTAGGGTTAAGTTTGGGGTTGGGGCTAAGAGTTAAGGTCTGGGTTCATTGTAACTGTAAAGTTTAGCTTTAAAGGTAGGGCAAGAGTTAAGGTAAAGGTTACAGTTTATTTTTGTGTAAGGTTAACGCTAAGACACGGGAATGTTTTCCCTTCCTGAAATGTATCTCAAGGCCACCTAGGTAAGTCAATGGGACGTTCCTATTCCCGTGTCCTGATTAGGCGGCCATACAAGACATCCCTAGCGCTATTTTCACGAAATTACTGTGTTTGTAGTGGTCATATTCTTCTTTTTCTTGTCATTATCTTCACTGTCACCATCATCTCTATTATAAAGAGGCACAGTTGTTCTTCTCGCCACTGTCCCTCCCGAGCATTTTCCAACCGTCGCGCAAGCTCCCGCTGAAACCGAATAACCGTTTTTTTATTGTTGCTCACCAGACGGCTGATGAGTGTTGTAAAACCTATCAATGTAGTGGTTTTACCACCTAAAAACACATGCAACTTACAATAATCGATCGGCAGTAACAAGATAGAACTGAGCACACTGCCTGTCGTGCGATGCTTCAAACCAAACTGCCTGTACCACATAGGTTAAAACAAATTTCATGGCCATCGTAACCGCCGAATACATCAACAACTAGGAAGCCATAATCTATCGCCAGGATTCTCTTCTTACGGGGAAACTTCATACCCTTTACATGACCCTGTACTACACGTTAATTGGCAGTTACCCATGTGGACAATCCCCGTTGCCTCGAGGCTGTTCCCTTGTGGATTCCACGCGACTCAATCCTCCTTTGCGAAATCTTAAAACCCCTTGCTCCCCGCCTTTTGCGGGTCGTCGCCACAGCAACGGAAGTGTCATCTTCTGGTGCCGAGAGGGGAGTAGGTGCTCTCAGACCCCTCTCACTCCGCCCCCTACCCACATTTGTATCAGCAACACATTTGACCGCGGTGATGTCTTGCGCGACACCTCCCACGCGAAGCCCCCTCCTACGCGGGCAGTTTGTTTCTGATAACGGTCCGTCTACATTTTCCACAGACGGTCCGGTTCCGAACTCCTTAAGTACTCTGTCTGCCAGAATTCCATAAAGGAGGCTGTGCTTAGGGGGGTGTCGTTACAGCCAAATCCTGGTTCCTGGTACGAGCCTAATGGTGTGGTTTCTTGGAAACCTGAAATGCGACTTTTAGTGCACGTCCGACTGATTATAACGATGAATTCCTGAATCCGGTTTCGTTGATCGTTTAGAATTTGAGTCCAACGTTGTGTAGGTTAAAACAAGCGTATACGACTAGTGTATTGTGATCGCGAACGTACCTCGAGCGTACTTCGGCCATGCTCCGCTGATTTGATTGTAGGGCTGAACACACAACTTTCGTGTTACATTTGGGCTCCAAGCTGGAGTCCTCGTAGGTGGTCGCTTAGCGACAAACAATCGATAATGCAGAGCCGATACAAAGGCAAGGACTATTAAAATGGCCCCGTCTAGTTCGTTTACCGTCATTAGTCGGTCATATCGGAGTTCCCGGCCGCGAAGACCCAACAACCCTCTTGAGCACCGAGGCTACCATCGTGCCATTTGAGTCTGTCGGATGAGATCGGCAATAGTGGACGTCATGTCTGTGTGCTGTTCAGAGGCTTGAACTTATTTTGCGGACGGCATTAGGGCAAAACATCCGAATGGACTCCTCCTCTCCATCATGAATGTCACCCAGCACAGATGAAACACAATTACCGCATGCGCTTCCATCCCTCCGCTTCCGGTTCGTGAACTACTGACTGGAATGTTTTACCGAGTTTGTTTAATTTCCACTGACTACCGAATGCTGTGGAGTCATTCAATCATTCAATGACATTCGATTTTTTCCAATAAGAAATCACCATCAGATTACTACAATTTTCGGTCAGAACAAAGGTAGTACGCGACTGTACTACATGCCAACGTATCCATTGTACTCTTCAGAGTTATAATACGTTGCCGGGTTAGTACGGTCGCACAATATTTCGTTGGCCGTAGGAGGACCGCATTATCAGTTAAAATGGCAACCTTCCGAGCACCGACTATTGGGACACCGCAGCCGTTTCAAAACGCATCCGTTGATAATGAGCGATCACGCAGAGCGGGCCTCATTCTCACGCCGGTCAGGGGTTCGAATACCAGTGTGTCAGGTCAGCTTGGAATCATGATATCGCGCATATTGGTAGGCGTGATGTAAAGCCACTGGATCTCGCAATCCGTACACTTGTCAGCGCACCAACCTATTGTACGGCCCTATAAACCTGGCAACGAATGCAAACCCCTAACGAACACTAGGGACAGGGCTAGGATAAGCTAGCCACTCTCCTTTTATTCATTTAACTCCCTCCATAAAAGACCCATTACCACCGGTCCCGTGTTACTCGCCGACCTATCCTTTGTTCCCGGAGTGTGCTCACATTTTTTTCTTCTGTCAATAAAATGTAAATGGTGGTGGCCCTAAAAAGGTCAATCTCCGTTGTCCGAGTACTGAGTTTCATGCGCCAAGGCGGCAGGATGTCTATTAATGGATGGAGAGGTGGAAAAGGCAACCGAATACGGGCAAGAATGCGACCCAACTCAGATGCCAAAGGATAGGCCAGCGTGCAATACGCGACCGTACTACCGTACCTGTCAGGGTTAGCATTCGTTGCCGTGCAGTGGGGTCAAACAATATTTCGTTGGCGGTAGGAGGACCGAAGTATCGGGTCAAATGGAAACTTTAAAATATGTGACGCGACGTTTCAAAACGCATCTGTTTTACTTTGATAATGAAAGATCACGCAGAGCGGGCCTCATTCTTACTTCCGCCAAGGGTCCGAATAAAAGTGGGTCAGGTCGGCTAGGAATGATATCGGGACAGGGCTAGGATAAGCTTGCCACTCTCCTTTTATTCATTTAGCTCCCTCCATAAAAGACTCATTACCACCGGTCCCGTGTTACTCGCCGACCTATCCTTTGTTCCCGGAGTGTGCTCACATTTTTTTCTTCTGTCAATAAAATGTAAATAATTAAGTCGGTAAACACCTGTTTTCGGTACTTTATCATCAGACCTATACAGTTACATAGATAATTCAAATATTATATCACACGTCGCCCAACCTCCTGATGACAGCGGTTCACTGTGCGCACTTGAGAGTGATTTTCACTGCCCGTACTCGACTCTGAGCATAGCTCATATTCTACCTTACCCCCCAACCCCCACTCCAGTCCCAATGATCACAACATGTCGACCTCGCCATGCGGTCGATGCGGGAACGATAAGTGTTAACAGAAGGCGAGAGAGAGGGAGGAATACGCTTTACTTTGAAAGTATCATTCCAAATTTTCAGAAAAAAATGGCTCTTTTCACTAAGAGAATAGGATAAGTTAACATAGTATGAAAGAATCAAAAAGTCAAAAATGGACATCTAGTGGGGGAGACAGTTCCAACCTCAGCTTCTGTATTTCAGTCTCTTCACACGTAAGGTAGCGTGCTATAAATGGCAAAACAAAGCGCTGATATGCCGATGTACGGCAGGGTATATGGCGAAAGCCTCGGCGCATCGGACGGGAAGACTTCACAGCAATCAGCTCAGAGTGGAAGGCATGGGTTACATCATCAAATATTCGCCCAGCGAATTGTTTGACTGTCGTCAAGTGCCGTTTTGCTGTCGAATCCACTGAAAACAGTATAAGAAACACCAGCAGCAGAAGAGAGCATTCGGAGAGTACGTTTTAAATTAAAAAAATCCTTTGTAAGCAAAGCTTTAAAAAATAACGGGAGAGCAATAAAGAATGAGGGGAAGAGTTCGTACCTCTATAAATCGCCTGTTAAGGGCTTGAGGTGTGTGATAGGAACGTAAACGACGGATATAATTGAGAAGTTAATGAATTGTAGCAAAAAGAGTATCAATATGTAGGGAGAACGAAAGATGAGATGTTAGATTAATGCCTGCCGACCTCATCTTTTAATTATCTATGTAAGTATGTAAGCCTGATGAGGGATTACCGAAAACACGTGTTCGCCTACTTGACTATTCAAATTCAACATGGGAGTATTCGTAGGACTCAATCACAATCAATCAATGACAAACCGTCATTTCCGGTAGTTATATTTTGAACCTACAGTTTTTCCCACAGCTCACTAAACACCAGCTCCATGTTTTAAGATCCTTTTTGACATGGAACTCGTTACTTACGCTGTTTGGGATGAAGGAGAGGCGTGACCATTTCACAGACCATAACGTTTGGCTTTACGATTGAGAATCTAGTTACTCACCCTGCAAACCACTTAGGGACAATGAGACTTACGTAGGTCGTATATGTCCCAGTTACTTTGCCGGTTTTAAACTGACGTTATAAATCGGTCTTTAGGGTAGCACCTTGGGTGGCCTTTATGGCACTCTCGAACGCCGAGTCGTCTTTAAAGCAGCCTGTGTGGTGCAGACCATGTGTGGTGCGCGTGGACGGACTGTTATCGGCCACTGCGTTCGCGCCCATCTCTGGTCGTCTTGGTATTGTCTTCTCATTGGATCAGATTGGGTGAAGGGAAGAAAGAAAGAAAGAAAGAAAGAAAGAGAAGAAAGAGAGAGAGAGAGGGGAGAGGGAGAGGGAGAGGGAGAGGGTAACACGTGCCCCTTCAAATGTCGATATGTTACTGTGATTGATTTGACCTTCATTTTCACCCCTGATGCTTGGATTTGCAACTCTACCGAAGTATTAAACAGTTTTGACCAGTGTATCCCCAGACTTCTTTGACACGTTCGCATGTAGTCCGTCACCGTCGCCAAATTTCAATACCCTGTCTACGCTTTTTTGCGTGCGTTTTTAGAAAGTGCAGTTATTAAACCGATTTCACGGCGATTGGCTGCCGCCAGATTGTTTGAAGTCTAATGAATGGATGCAAGCCTACAGGTTGTTTCGAAATGCGTCTATTTCGTAGTCCTCGCTTTCAAAAGTATAACTTTCAGGACAATAGACGAACTTTATGTAAGAAAAAAGCAGCATTTGATGGTCAAACCAGCGTAATCTGCGGCAGCCAAGGCGGTTTATGCGAAGTTTGACATTCCTAGGTATTTTGGCAGTTTAGAGTAATTTATCGGACCCATTTATGAAAGGAACTGTGCACGGCGGTTCGGTGGGGTTCGAATCCACAACAAGAGAGCGCAGGCTTTCGCCACCTAATCTAGGGAACTCTGATCGAGAGCCGTGAGTCTTGCCCTCGCCTTCTTGAGGTTGAATCGCGATTTGGGTCCGATGGAATCAGAAATGCTCACCTTGCCTTGTCACTGAAGGGTCACTTACGCCGGTAGCTGCTCCCTGCACTCACCCGTCAAACCACCACCACCACCACCGCTAGGTGAGAGGATGAAGACTGTTCAAGAAGAGTGTCACTTGGTGCTGGAACTGCGAGACAAGAGCCCCCCGCTGCGAGTGTTGCGTCTCTGTGGGGGATAGGTTGTTGTGTTTTGCGCTATTTTCAACCCAGATGAGCATTGGTTCAAGTGTCTGAAGTCTTCTTCTCCAGGGCCTTCGTGCATCACGCTGTGCGTCAGGCGTCGAGTCTGCACGAGGTCCACCAAGACGGTGGGGTGCGGGTTGTTTCGGTCCGGCCCATGCCGATGACGACCGGTGTCGCCTGCTTCTTAGGCTGGGAACAGTTGTGTGACACACCGCCTGTCATAACGCAACCACCGTGGTCTTGACCTCAAAACCTAAGAGCTAACACTTAAACAATTACCTCTTCTCACTGCTGTAAGCCGCCCCCTCAAGAATCTACGAGGCTTATGGGGACGCACGTTCACTCCGTGCGTGTTACTCCATACGGTGGCCCTCAACCCCTGGAAATAATTACAGTAAATTTACCAAACACCAAACGGTTTTCACCCTGGGAGAGTGGGCGGGTATGCGGCGTCCAAGCGGCCGAGTAGAAGATGGAGACGGGATTCCTAGGTGGGGTACTTCATTCGTCTGACGTTTCGAGAGAAAAGTACAGTTAGATGGATGGGTACTTCGGCGTTGCTGGGATGGTAGACCGATACATATGCTGACTCGGTACCACTTCCCTGCCACGCTTCCGGCAGCTGCCAACCCTTTCACTCGCAGGGGGGGTTGGGAGAAGGCGAGTGTACAGCAGATTGCCTATCTAATGAAATGTCAACCGGAATTCTGAAATGTGTTTTCGCTTCGAAAAAATATCTAAGTCTACTGGTAATATCGTGCAGCCTAATCCCAGGATATTTAACTCACCTCTGGATGCCGAATTTCGAACGACTTTCCTACCAGTCGCCTGCAGAAACAGCAATGTAAAAAATGCTACTTAAGTAGTATGCATTTACCCATTAGGTCCGATGCTCTTAATAATTGAAATATATTTTTTATGAGTCGCGCGCGAAGATATAATGTCTTGGTAGCAACTTACGTCTTCAAATTTTCTACTTTAAACATTGTATTTACTTATGATATTTTTAAGGTGGCGAAATTTACATTCCTGTACTCCTTATAAAGTATACAATACAGTTCACATTGATTGAAAAATTTTATGAGCAGTATGTGTGGTCTTCCTTGTTGCGTAGGATTTTCCTTAGGTGGATGTAGTTCGGACTTTGAATTTTTTGAAAACAGAAAGATACACTTTCTTCAAGTATAAAATCCGAAGAAACCAACTTTCTACTAAAGTAAGAACAAGAAAGAATGTTTGCATACATTTCTCTATTAAATATCTTAATTTTTTAAGGGCATTGAACATCTTGGAGGAACATGCATACTACTTAAGCAGTCTCTGACGCAGTATTGTTTTTTTGCCGGCGACTGAAGGGAAGTTCGTTCGAAAAACGGCATCCTGAAGTGAATGAAATATCTTGGCATTTGGCTGCATTATATTAAATATTACAACAGTACTTGTGAATATTTTTTTCGAATGGAAGGCATATTTCAGAATTTCGGTTGACATTTAATGAGATAGGCAATCGGATTTATGTCCATGGGGAGGGGGGGGAGGATTATTGAGCGGCTTTAGCTCCTCTTTTACCTCCGCCCCTATGATATTCAACGGCATCATCTCATCCTCCTCTTTTCGCTTGTAGGATCACGTCTGCCTGCTTCCCCAAGCCTTCTTTTCTCGGGCGTGTCTCTGCAAAATAATCACGCTGGATGGGCAGGTGAGTGCAGACACCCCCCCCCCCAGGGGAATTTCCCAACTCACTGACCCCCGTTACCTTTTATTGGTGATTAGGAACAAATGGGGCACGTTTTCCCCTTTCCCAGCATACCAACTAGAAGTGATCGCGTCTCGTCTGAAGTAAAAGCGCCTTTTAGTGCAGTTTTGCGTTCATCTACCAACGACCACATCAGCCCTCAAGATACTGGAGCCAATGCCTTCTTCCGTATCATTTTATCTTGAGTTTGGTTCTGTTCCTAGTTGCCCAATGAAGCCTAAACGGCTCCTTTGGTCCTCCTGGTGAATAATTATCATGTTTAATGTACTCCCAGTCACAGCATCCGCCAATCACCCGCTTGGTGCTTTATCTGTCTACGTTTTGCAAGTGAGTAGTATTGCTGTTTTTCTGCGCTTAGCGCTCAGCGGGTGCGGTTTGTGAGCATGGTGGTAGTCTCAACCTTTTTATATATGGCCCCCAACCCTTCTTCTCTTATTCCGTCTGATCCTTCTTCGTTGGCTTTCGAAACCGAAATCTAACCATCTCTCGTCTTCCTTCCAACCACTTCAGCCAGGAAAGTCCTATAACTGGAAGGAGTATTTTATGTGCATAACAGATGAGGAGGTCCGATTCGTCCGAACTTCTACAGCCGTCTCTCAGACATCGAGCAACAAGTCAGCCAAGGTGAATACTTCGTCTGTCTCTGATATTTGCGGACTAATTAACAAGCCTCAACAGTCCCCCTCCCCTACTTTTTGCATAATCGTATGATAATCTTCCTCTGTTTCTCCCTTCCTCCTCTAGACATCCTCTCGTTGGGAACTTGAGGGGTATGACCCTACTGCAGGGGAGACCGCCGTGCCTGCTGCTCGAGCCCCTGAACCCGCAGCTCTCTCCGAACCACCCCTCACCTGTTGTCTAATTTTGCCTCTGGCGGGTCTCTTTTGGTCACGCCAGACCCAACTACCACCAGATCTGCCACCATGGAACCCCATACCCTTGTCCGCCGGTGGGAGTCACCAGTGCCGGTTGGACTCTACTGCTCCCGCCAACAACCCCTGTTCTGCGGCTTGCTGTTACCTCTTCCACCACGCCGAGACGGGTCTCCAGCTCCTCGTAATTTTCCCCGACGAGTGTGCTGCCGCCGTCTCCCTTGATCTCTGCTCGGTGAGAGTTCCGTCCTACCCTCTCTCCCTCCCTCCGGAGGGTCCCCGTTTCTTTGGCTACAATTTTTTTATGTCGGACCTTTCATTGGCACTACGATTTAGCGCAATCCATCTGTTCGTGACCTCTCTTCTCCTCTTCACAGCCTCTGGTCCGGGGTTCCAAGCGTGCCCGTATCTGACGCTACAGTATCCTAGATCTGCTTTACAGTGGACTTGCTATCTCATAAAATTTCAACTGCAATTTTGAAATTTGTTTTCGATTCGAAGAAAATACTTCATTAGGATTTTAGTATTACTTATCGTTCATCCCAATCCCATAATATTTCAGTTACGTCAGAAGGTCGGTTTTAGCACGCGGTTCATTCCGGTGACCTTCACAGACCCCTTTCAGTAGAAAATGACTACTGAAGTAGTATGCATTTTCTCGATCCTTTTCGATGCCCTTATAAATTAACATATATTTTCGAGAAAAAAATTAACAAAATATTTCTTTTTTGCACTCATTTGGTAGAAAATCACGTCTTCTTTAAATCTTAGCTTTTTAAAAACTTGTCTAATTCCTAAATAATTTTGAATCTGACTTTTTGTTACGGAGACATCCAGAGCTTCCAAACTGCGTGTTGTCGACACTCTGTCAAAAGGTAAAACCAACTATTTCTCTTCCCCACGAGGAAGACTTCACAAACTTATCGTAAAATATTGCAATGGATGTGCACCGTGATGTATACTGCATAAGCACCATCAATAACTGAATAGATACGATGCTTTATGAATGGACATTCCGCTGTCTTAAAAAAATCTCACAACCAGAAACGTGTTTTAAGAAGCCGTAATTTTCTCCAGAGCAAGTACAGAAAATAAAATTTTCGCGCGTGTTTCCTATACAATATGTTCGTATTTATAAAGACATCTAAAGTACTTGGAAAATTCTACTTATGTATTTATTTTTATCGACTGTGGTTTCTGCATTCAGCTCGTTTAAAATCTGACATCGTGACTGCACGATAATCCCACCTATGTACGCTTCTCGGATCGAAGACAAATTTCAGAATTTGAGCTGACATTTCACGAGATCGTAAATCTACCCCACAACGTCAGCGATAAACTACAGGGAGATGGGTCTTTCTGGCTAACCTTTAACGGGTTTCTGAAGTGTGTTTGCTCCCTCCCCCCCAATTCGTTTCCCCCTCGTTCCCTCACAGGAAGCGCCTCGGCGACACATACGTGCTTAGGTGCTTATTACTGTTCATTTCTGTGGGTACCCGCTTCCGGGTAGATTAGCATTGTCTCTCCTCTAAGGACAACGACAATAATCCGTCTACGAGTATGTATCTAGATGCGTCCTGCCCCCGCTCTTTTAAACTGATTGGCCCGATCGTTTTTCAAACCCCCTCCCCCCCCCTCCCCTGCTACAACCACAGCAGCGGTGACCAGTGTTAGATTGTGTTTGCGCCGCGAAGACGCAGAAGGAATCGAAACATGCAAGTCAGATGTTAAGACAGAGGAGAAGGAGATGACTTTTAGATGTGCGAGTATGCGGGCGCCCTCTGTTCGCCCACGGGGATTAGAACTTCGTTAGAGAGCCATGCTTACGGCTTTCACTGCCCTGTCTCCCGACGACGCTAATTATAACGACTTTGGTCTCCTGTCGAGGCCGATTATGATCTGCACAGTTGCCCTGGCCAGGTTAACTAACATCAGCGTTGCCCTCCCCGTCCCCGAGGTTTATGATGAGTGTGGTTGGTCTGGTGTGGGAACGTTCGCCGGACAGTCGGCCTCACTGCCTATCGCTTATTCCCTATTGGACTCACAGGTTCCTTGACACCGTAATTTGCGCATGGGTTACATTTCAGTCACTGTCGGGCCAAGCCGAAGATGCGGTAGACGCTATGCTCCTTTTGAGGAGTTTTTACCAACCACATTCCTGAGTTGATTTTTTATCGCCATTATCAGAATCTATATCAGCCAGAATACAATTCGGTCCACGAACTCGCCCTCTGTCCTCCTCTGCTCCCTCCCTCCTCCTCCTCCTCCTCCTCCTCCCTCCTCCCTCCTCCTCCTCCTCCTCCTCCTCCTCCTCCTCCCTCCCTCCCTCCTCTCCTCCTCCTCCTCCTCCTCCACCACCACCACCACCACCACCACCTTCATATTCTTCATCGCGAGGTGATAAACGTGATATCCATTTATATGGCTTGTGTATATTTATACACTGTGGTGAAAGTGCGTTCATCGATAACGTTAAAAGACAAACTCGTAGCTTTGCGCCTTGAAGCTCAACACAGGGCAGCAGCAAGCAGTCGCATAGTGACAAGTGTCCGCCAAATATAAGGAAGACTGGATTGCTATGTCTGGCTTATCAACCGTCACCGTCCAGCCTTATTTGATCTCAAGTTTGCTAGATTTGATGCTGGACCCCGTATTCTTCGATCGCCGAGCGTCATTGCACCCAAAGCCCTACCGCTGAGCCAACATAATATTACCTGTGTTTGGATAAGGCTGGCTGACAACGCTTTTTAAGCCAGAAATGGCCATTCCAGTCTCCCTTGCCTTTTTCGGTCATGTTATTCTGCCTTTATATATATATATATATATATATATATATATATATATATATATATATATATATATATATATATATATATATATATATATATATATATATATATATATGATAGTGTGTGGCTCACCGATCTGCTTAGGGAACATGTATGTTCCATTGTGCCCTGGAACTCAGACTAGAGCCCTCACAGGCGGTCGCATAGCGACGTGTAGCATATATATATATATATTAATGGCATGCTTATTTGCCTCCCGTCCGCTTTGCAGAAATACCGAAGCGGAGAGCTAAAAGAGAACTCCAATCCCGCTGGCGGTGCCCTCTCAGTTGCTCTCACTACACGGACATGCGCAAGAACACCGTCCCCCACAGGGCCCTCTGACCATTCTGCCCCGAAGCTCTCGCATTCACTCTCCCTCAACTCGGTCCCCTCGGCGACAGCGGCCTCCTTCGCCTCGATGGCGCCAGCCGGTGCAAGGGCTGCTGCCAGGCCGGTGACGACTGATCTGCCCCCGCCTGCTGCTGTGCTGACAGGCTCCGTCGCAACTGTGTTGTCCGCTGTCAGGAACGAGGAGGATGAACGCGCACGAACCCGGTCCCCTCTGCGCAGGACCCGAAAAAGCCTGCCCGATCCTGCCGCGCGTCGGAAGCTGGAGGGCCAAACGCAGCACCAGCATCAGCAAGCGCAACCGACTTCAGGTGGCAAACGCCTCCGCGATAAATCACGAGGTAGGTTGTGGCTCATCGGCCGGCACATACGCTCACCTTCGGGTGTGTGGGAAGGGACATTTTTTGGAGATGGAGAACCATTTTGAGTCCTGACATGCTCATGGGGAATGACGGGTGTGCTCTCAGTCGGTGGCTGCTTAAGACCGTGTGAGTATGCTCTCACCTTTTGACAGAAAGCTGAATTCAACCTGGTTCTCCACACAGCTATTGCTGCCGATGATATCAAAGACAGGTTTTCTTGCTAATATAGTAGACGATGCATTTGAGCTGTGTCCAGGCTGGTGGGCGTTTTCAAAGTGGTTGGTGACCGACATAAATGATTAAAAATATGTTACTCTGACTAAAATTTCCGTTAATATTAACTGTCCCTATGCAGCCCTCCACGGCTTCATTATAGTCCTCAAAAGTAACAATGCCATTTTCAGTCTGTCTGGGTCTGCCTTTTCTGAAGTGTCCAAGAATCGGGGCCGTGCTTGCGCTTCTCGAAAATGGAAGTTTAGCGGAAGGAGATCTACCTTCCCCCCGATTTCCCGACCTAGAGCTCATTCTACCTCATTAACCCCATGCCCGTCTGTAGGTCTACTCCTGTGTGCTCTAATTTCTGCTGGGCCCCACGGCGATCTGACAATTAACCGTGCCCCCGCCCCGGTTCTGTCAACCTGGGCGTTCTTGTTACTAGGGCGCTCCAGTGGGGGCCGGGGGGGGGAGACGAGGGGATGATGGTTTTTGGGTTCGTCCGCGCACTCTACTGAGACTTGATACTTTCTGGGGCCAAGGGGCGTTGTCGCGACCCCCCTACTGCCATCCTGGTGGTAATTGGTCTCCTGGCGTCCCACACGAAGCGGGGCCTTCTCATGGATTGCTCATTCCTTCGGTCTCACCCACCTCACCCTCTGCAGAGAGGGAGGGGTGACCCAAAGTAGGACACAATTAAGAAGACCCTTGCTGGTATTGCGATAACTTTACTGGAAGAGTCGCACGCTCAGACTACTCTTTTGCCTGGCGAACTGCTACTGGTTTCAAGGTCGTCGGCAGAAAGGAAGTTCATGAAAATGCTCTCTACCAAAGCCACCCACTCGCTTTCATTTGATGCGATGCCGGGGGACTGGGTCCTTTGTTGGCTTCGTGTTGTTAGATTGACCCAAAATATGTCTATCTCATACCTTCTTGTTGATGTCTGCTTCTGCTACAGAAAGAAAGTACACCCCAGATGGGACCGGTCCGCCGCCGCCACCACCGCCGCCACCACCACCATCGAACGACCCTTATACTGTCACCGACAACTCCTCTCGGCTGCGCAATTTTACGGCTCCCTTCGTGCGCAGTATCGCCCGTTTGATTAGTCGTCAGAATCGCCAGAACGTCGTGTCTGCGGCAGCTGCGGGTGACAACAGCAGCCTCGGTGAGCCTTCCCTTCGCAGCTCGGAGCACTTGGCCATGCGGATTGCTGATGTAATGGGTAAGCTTTTGTTTCGTAGCCTTGCACTCACAGATAAGGCAACTTCCTCACCGCCTTGGATTTGGTGGGACTGGCTGATGATGTCTAATAAGCCAGAAATGGCCATTTCAGTCTCCCATGTTCTTATCGGCATTGCTCATCTACCTTTACTACCTGTTGTGTGGTTTCTGGCGGGGCTCGAGAATGAGCCCCAAGGTATAACTGGACGAGTCAATTCTGCTAGCGATCCGTGAGCGTCTGTCCATCAACGACTATCAATATACCCGATCTAAACCGACAAGACAAAGAGCCCGTGGCTGAATGGTTAGAACTTTGAACTTCTGACCAACAGGTTGCAGGTTTAAACCTCAAGTGATGCACTGTCTGCGGTTGGGTATGAATGACTGATGATGGCTAACAAGCCAGAAATGATCATCCCAGTCTCCTTTGTCATTGCCAGCATTGTTCAGCTACCTTTAAGGCAACATCCGTCCTGCAGCCGATGTATGCAAAGTCGATGTGCTATTCTCTCAAGAAAGGTTAAGTTTAATTTTCGATTAGAACAGTTGTACAGTTGTAGTATTAATTACTCGTTCAGCATAATCCCAAGCTATTTCAGCCACGGCAGGATGCTAGCTGTCGAATGAGCTTCTTTCTGGACGTCTTCAAAGACTAAACTCTGTAACTATGGGCTTCTTATCCTATATTTTCGATGTCCTTATAGGTACAAATATACTTTATAGAACGCATGCATAAAATATCCTTTCATGTACTTATTTGGTAGAAAATTTCGTCTTCTCCATATTTTCCTCCTGATGAAGGGGACATCTTTCAGCTTTAAGAAGTATCTTTTTTTCGAGTTCAGCATACTTTTGGGTCAGAGCCGCTGTTAAACTTGCTTTCAGGGTTGCATATTTTCCGTGCAAGGAATATCATATATTGTTATGCGCTGCTAAGAAGACATGGCATGTAGGACTCATAAAATTTTGCAGTAGATGTGGACAGTATTTTATACTTTACGAGTAGCATTAAGAAATGGGCAAATACGATGCTTTCGGAATGGATATTTCGCGGACTTAGAAACATCATAATAAGAAAGTTTTTTAAACATAAAGGTGCATTTTCTTCGAGTAAATTAGCTACCAAAAAGTAATGGAAAGAATATTTTTGCGCGTTTTTTCTCTAAAACATATTGAAATTTATAAGGATATCAAAGATAAGTTGGGAATCCCAAAAGGAGGGTAGCGGTTACCCCTTTATGCTCCTCTATCAACCATCGCGTTTTGTACAAACGCAGCGACGCATGAACAGTATATTTATCACCTTATAGAAACGTACTGAAGCGCGGCAGACAACATCAGGACCATTTATGGCTTATTGGTCATCATCAGCCAGCCACACCCGGACGCCAGGTCTCCATTGTTAGTGATAGAGGCGTGCGCGATTTGATCACTGAACATTAAGTCAGACGCCCCACTACGGAACTACGGCTCTGATTTGGGCTTAGATGCCCGTAGCCTTGCTCCAACATCAAACCTTTCCGAGTCACTACTGATTATCCCTTGAAGCTGTACTTCTGGAAACCCGAACTATGGCTCTGTTTTACGTTGTAGAGTCGAAAAAGTGTGATATGAATCCAGTTTGGTGTGACCTTGTTCATCCATTTTTCGTTCAGCTCCGCTTACACACTCAAACACAAACACATGCACAGAGTAGGCTCTTGTCCATTTCAGGAATGACAGCAGCTTGCGTTTTCTATCACTTTAAGACGTTAAGACCTTTTGTAATCCTTCCAGCCATCTGTCACTAACACCGCCTCCTCGTCCTCCTCCGCTTCCCCTCCTCCTCCTCTTCTTCTTCCTCCTCCTCCTCCTCCTCCGCCTCCTCCTCCTCCCCCGCCACAAGTCCTCCTCCGCCTCCCTCCCTCCCCCCCCTCCTCCTCCTCCTCCTACTCTCCTCCTCCTCCTCCTCCTCTTCCTCCTCCTACTCCTCCTCCTTCTCATCCTCCTCCTCCGCCTCCTCTCATCCTTCTCCTCCCTTTGTCCATACTCTTAGTTCCCACCTTTCTTCCCCTTGCGACCGTAATGAAACCACATGGTTTTTAGGGTCGATACTATTCGTATACTTCCTGGCCTTTGTGCTACTCTGACAAAACTATTGTTTCTTGGAAAGCTTTGTATTTGATTGCAGTTGTGTGGAGGAACTTTTCACTTGTCGTAAATTTGTCCCTTTCTGAGCGTGCCATCATCCTGAAGGTTGGATTCCAGACCTGGGGTCACCAAAAACGCTCAGACTGAACTCATCATGCTTCAAGCGCGGTAGTTGGCGTGCGCCCACAATGGGAGTTAGTGATGCGTCTAAAAAGAGTAATTCCCCGTCTAAAATCCTATCCCTCGCCCGTCCCCGATGCGCATTCTTAGTTATTCTAGGTGGTCAAATCATCTCACTTCTTTGCCAAACAGAATGTTCGAACCGTATTTTGTTTTTCTATCATAGCTAATACTCGAGTCCCCGAGGAGTAATTTTCGACAGAAGCTTACAAGGGAGTTATGATCACTTAGCTATAATAGACGCTCGGAGGTCCGATGTGAACTCACTTACCCGTTCACGTGCCAGTTCCTTAAAATGTACTTCCAGATAACTTGTCTCGGTCGACCTATTTACGGTTGTTTTGTTCGTCTTAGCTGATGGACTTTCGTACGGCCTCGTAACATAATATGCATCAACTCCACCCCAGAGAGCCAAAATACCACTTCTAACTGCCCCTGGTGCAATCGTCAATTCAACAGAGCTGAGTCTGGTCTCTGTTCTGCAAAGGAATCTGCATCCAACCTCTGTGGTCTTAGTCCTATTTCTACACAAAGTTTTCTCCGTTTCACCACCACCGCCACCCCCCCCTCCCAGCACCGCCACCTTTCGTACCCCGAAGAGGCGAACCGAGTCGAGTGTTGGGCGGAGGCTTTGTTTACACGAGCCCAGTTCCCTCATCCCCCTTGCATTCCGTCTGTCGTCGTCGTGCCCTTCACGCTCCGATTAACTTCTGCCAGTCTGCATTTGTAAAGCCTCGGTTGCACCATCTGCCGATGGCATGACGTCATTTCACTTCCAGCACAGTGCGTCCGCGAGACGCTTGAGTGGAGCGGACCCGGTGAGTTATAAGGCGATTGCGATGGTGGTGGTGGTGGTGGTGGTGGTGGTGTTGGACCCACAACAGGTGCATGTGCAGGCAACCGCCGCCGCCCCCTGCCTCCATCGCATGCCGACAGATGGACTCCGCTGCCTCTCACATCACAGTGACATCTTACCAGGGCCCTGGTGGCGGCGGTGGTGGTCAGTTGACAGGTGTGAGCTGGTGGTGGTTTGACTCGAGAAATTTGAAATTTTGCCATACCCTGCCACCGTGTCCCGATACTTCTGGCAGCCTTCACAACTGCCCTGTCATTTGCGTTTTTGTTCATGCACGCCCCCCTGTCTTTGTTTTATTTTACGCCAGGTGAACCGCCAGACTTCTCCTCCCTGAACGAGCCTGGCCCGGTATTTGGCGCTCCCCTTGGAGTCTCAGATCCAGAGTCCCGATCATCCGGTGAGTTGCCTCCGAGTGATGACAACACGCGGTAGAGGGCTTATCAGGTACCATGCTGGAGCGGAGGCGTGTGCCGCGTTTCAGCGCTGTCATCTTGAAGATGCATTTGAGGGCATCTCGGCTCGTTTGTCGAATTCGCGTGGCGCCTGTGTAGTACTGGTCTCTACAAGCTGGTGGGATCTAATGAACGCTGGCTGTCTGGCACTATGACACAACCCCTTACATTGGCACTTATCGTGTAAACGTCTGCCTTGTGGTAGTGTTGGACCCCTGGGGCCTGCGTGCAAAGATGAGCTAAGCCTGCGGACTTGTTCATTGATCAGCTGCGCAAGACTTCCGTTCCCCTTAGGGGACGTGCTGGCGTAGTTAGTCTCAGCGATAACCAGGGGCGCAAATCCAATTTGATTGATTGCCCGCGTCCTTACAGGTCCACCTCGACTCTTTACTATCATATTCATGTCCCACTTGGAAGATGTAGTGAGATATGACTGGGCAAGTCGGTGAACATGAGAGAAAGTTATTTTAGCTACCTTTCGTTTGTAGTCTCCTCAGTCGGTCGTGTTTTGGTAAGGATGACTTGTATGGCCTCCCAATCAGGACACGGGAGTAGGAACCACCCGCAATACATGTGCCGTTGCGCACTGTTCCGGGGGATTAAGGTGATGTTTAGGGTCAGGAGTATGTTTAGGGTTAAGGGTTGCGTTCATGCTGTCTGTTTCAGCATTGGGTATGGGGTAGGGTTAATATCAAGGTTACAACACCGTTTACATTACGGTTAAGCAACATGAATTTTAACCCTCTGCGAAATTTATCGCAGGGCCACCTATGTTGAGTTGGCAGGAGGGGGGAGGAGGCAATTGCTAGTCCCTAAAGTCATCCTTGCCATGTTTTGCCGTGATCTCATGTGGCTCTAGACACGCGGAACACGCCCAGTTTATCATATTCTTATTTGTTTTTTGTTTTGCATTAGACGCCAATATATGTTTATGCACACGCACGCGTTTCTCTTCCTCAGGGTGTGCCGCTCATGCTTGATGCACTTGTTCAGGCCGTCCAGACACACGGCCTCTATCATGTGGGTCTCTATCGGGCGCCGGGAAGGCAGAAAGAAATCAACCGTTTCGTGTGTCTGGCCAATCTGGTAAGCCGCTGTTTTTCGGTGTTGCTACTGGTCGAAACATTGCATTGACGGGGATGCCGACGGTCCATCGTCAGAGCTAAAACAGCACCAGCCTTGTCCAACACCTTGAAAGTCGGCTTAATTGTGAAATGGCCTGAGTTATGTCGGTTTTTGAACGGCACCTCACTCTTTTCCTATCCACAGACATCCTTTGATCCCGACGTTCTGCTCTGCCTGGAAGCCTGGAAGGACGTAAGAGTGCTGTCAGGTTTAGTAAAACTCTTTATCCGGCGCCTCCCACATCCCTTCTTCGATATGGGTGAGCGATGCTGTTTTGTCCTTATTTCATTCTTCCCCATACGTATGCATTTCGCCATGCTGTGTGAATAAATATCCCCATATACCCTTCTGGGCATTAGGTGGGTGGTTCTGAAGACACACAAATGCGGCGTAATCTGCGTACCATTTGCGCAAGGAGTGTGTGTGCGTTGGCGTGTGCTCCCTAAACGGACCGCGTGGTATATGCACTGAACCAACACGGGGGCAAACTCAGGGTACGGCAGGCTTTATTTAAATGTGGTCCCATAATAAATGCCGAACATGGGGAGGGGGGTTTGCGCGTGTCCAACATGGGGCAGGTTCATGCCGCACCCCGCTCTCCCACGTCGTAGGACATGCTTAGTCTGCATCCGACCGCACCTTCGGTCTCCTTGACTCTGTCTTGGCACGGGGCACAGGCGGGTAAGGGAAGAGAGAGTGCGGTAGATGCGCTGCAAGTATACTATCACTTAAAACTAATTTGCGTACAATTCACCGTCCCTGCACCACCATACTGTGGAGCATACGGTGGACATCGTCGGATTACGACTGTCGAACTGACGTGTGTATGTATATATGTGTTCTTTATAGTATTTTCAGTTGAAGATGTCGGCCGAAGAGGACATCATCCTCATCATCCTCCTCGAAACAGCTGCTTTATTGATTTCCGTGTAGCTTTGTCGTTCCATGTGCCACCAAACCCCTTGCCTAAAGATTCCACATGCAGCCACTTGACTTGTATCCTGCGTTATTACCCTAGTTAACCCTTTGCTGGCTTTGACACCAGTCTGTGACTAGCCAGTCGAGATTGTCAACTTCACCCGTAGCCGGGTAAATACGGCCACAAGTGCTAGCCGCGCAGACTTCATGTCTGTCTTGATGTTTCCTTGTTTCAGCCGCCTGGGAACCCCTGGCTTGCCTGGTACCCGATCAGGGCACTGAGTGGACCACCCCGGCCATCGCATTTGCCCTCATGTCCATTCGCGTGCAGTTGGAGAAAAACTTGAAGCAGGTTTGTGGATTTCTTTGTGTCGCTTTTACCGATCTTGCCTCTGACGTACCGCCAGTATTGCTTTTCTCGCTCCTAGTACCACTGGCCGTTGCAGGGCCCAGCACCCCTCTTCATCATATTGCATTTATTTGGTTGATTGTTGGCTGAAGTCTGTGGTACTAGACTTATAATGAAGCCTCTGAAAGTTGACATGCTGGTAGTGCTGTTTAGCAGGAGAAGCGGCCGGATGTGTGGTACATGTGAGACACTTCCAAGAGTGGATTTCTTGTAGACGATCCTGGTTCCCCTACTCTTAGACAGAACATTCAACATATGCTGCCCCACATCGGGGTCGCGAACACCGTAGGCATTGGGTAGGTAAGAGGGCTCTGAAGGGTGCTGGTCGCGGCTCTTGACTGTAGACCGCCAGTAGTGTTGTGACGGCTGCCTCATGCCATTATCACTTACATGAAATCAAAATTGCCCTTGCAGAAGCCAGATACACGTATGTGGGACCATATCATGTGTGTGGCACGCGTAGACGGGTAGCTTAACTTTTTCAACCACTACGCCCCAGTCCACCTCCGCTTTTATTGACGTTGATTTACCATCGCTGCATGGTAGAAGAGAGTGAGAGAGTGGGATAGATGCTGTGGAAGTCTGCTTCACTACAAACTAACTGCGCGGTATACTGCGCGGTGGACGCCTAAGACGGTTGAACTGTTGAGGTTCGATCAGACCACTGCATGACAGGGATTCGTTTTCGCGTGGCCGGTGACACGTTGACACCATTGCGGAACTTGTGGCTGGCAGTAAAGGCGTCCTCCCAGGCCGAATCGGTACTAAAACGTATGTGTGATCACATGGAAGGTTAGGATAAATATTTTCTTCAGTCATGGAAGTGTTTCTGGCATGGTGGAGGAGGTGCATTTGTCATGGTCGTATTTCGGTGAAGACAAACGTGTCCAGCAACAATAATCCGGGCAGTTGAAACGTTTCTGAGGTGGTGATGTTGATCCTGTCTTGTGGGTTTGTTGCTTTTCCTTGATCCATCCTCCGTTGGCTTTGGAGATTACTGCTCTAGTTCTTTAAGGCAGTCCGCTATGTCTGTCGATCCTCTCTGTAAAGTTTTCACTAACTTCTTGTTCAACTTCCAGGCACAGGGGGATATTCTTAAAATTGTAATTGGAGCGCTATCAGAGTTTTCTTTTGTGCAGCTGTACCTTGGAGAATTGTATAAGCGTACATTATTAACGTGCTGAGGTGCTCCCATCAGTCCTTAAACATCACTGATACTACTACTAATACTACAAATAGCAAGACTGCCTTTATCACTGCATAAGCTCTTATATCTTCTTAATTACTAAATTCAGATGACAACTTTGATCAAACTGGCCACAATGAGTGTCTAACACTCCCTTTCTTTATGCACAGACTCCATCGGCGGGATTCCCCGAGGCCACCTGCAATTGGCGCTTCATGACCCTCGACTTCCTCTTTTCCCACCTTCGGCGCGTTGTGGCCTACGAACCAGCTAATCAGGTTTCCTATGAGTGCATTTCCATCTGCTTCGGGCCTGTCCTGTTCGCCACCTCAACTCATATGACCCAGATGAACAAGGTGAGACTTCTACCCACCACTGTCCTGTCTCTGTGTTATGCTTTGTATGTACGCGCTTTTTCATGGTGCACTATCATCCTATGGTCCGGAACATCATGTGTGGTAGGCGTGGACGGGTTGTTTAGCTTTGTCAGCCCACCCACGCCCACCTGTCGATTCACCATCGCAGGCGGGGCGCGTGCGGGGGGAGAGTGTGCGGTAGATGCATCGAAAGTCTGCCTACTCTGCGCCCACTCCGTGGAGCACGCGCTAGACTTCCTTGCCTGTGACGATCAACCTGTCATGTAAAAGTAATCACCAAGAGTGCTGAATAAAACTGTCATGATATTATCTCCACTGTACTGTTCTCTGTGGTGCATGCGCAAACATTCTGTAATGAGGCAAAATCAACGAAACCTGGGGATTCATGGGTCTGCGTTGTGCTCTCTATCGATTTCTCCCTCGAGGGGATTATTCCACATCTGCCCATCAGTCTGTTTTCTCTGCCCTCGGTCAGAAGGGTTGAGGCATCTCTCTCTCTCTCTCTCTCTCTCTCTCTCTCTCTCTCTCTCTCTCTCTCTCTCTCTCTCTCTCTCTCTCTCTCTCTCTCTCTCTCTCTCTCTCTCTCTCTCTCTCTCTCTCTCATCTTCTCTCACCACTTGACTCTGTCGGGACATGCACTCGGTGCACTCACCCTTCCGAATCTATCTAAATCACTCCCTCATCTGCTCATGGATCACTCTCGCTCTTATAGGGAAAGTGACTGCGCTGGGCATGTCCAGTCACTAGATCATCAACGTCAACTGCTCACTCCTAGTTAGCACCCGATAGCTCTTTGTTTGTAAATCGAACTCAGCCTTTTTCAGCTATGTTTCAGCCATCAGTATGATGAATCATCGGTCGTCTTATGTCGACGCCTTGGGGGGTGGCAAAGGGAACAAGCGAGCCCCCACTCCCTTGTGTCAAGACACCTACCCGTTGCTACATTTGCCCCTCTTCCTCCTGTCATAGCTGGCACGTCTCACCCTGGCCTTAAGCTGCCTTAACACCTTTGAATTGCGTTCAGGTGTGAGAGGAACGGCCGAGACCGGAGTTGAGCAGCAGGAGCAGAGACTTGTTTTGCTTTCGCGCTCCCGTGCATTTAAAATCCCCACCTGACCACCACCACCACCACCAGCACCTTATTCTCCCTTGAATGCTATCACACTGTCAGCCGGTAATGCCGGACAGAACTTTGACCACTCCTGTCACTGCCCTCCTCCACTCCTCTTTGTCTTCCTTTTCTCCATTTTTTGAGCACCCAGGCGTAACTGGAAATCGGTCCGGGTACAAGTCATGGTGGCACTACGACATGCCAGTAAGGCTTGATCCGCAGCCATCCGGAAAATCTTGGAACTGCAAGCGGTGGTTATCAGGGGGGGTGGGTTTAGAGATCTTCCTTCTGATGCAAGTGTTAGAAGAAACCATCTCTCCATTGAGTGACCCGCACGCGGACGCTGTTGTCAGCACATTCATTCTGGCCTTCCTGGAAATCGAAGGTTGACTGATATGGTAATCTAAGTTTGAACCTCAGGCGCTGTGGCACCCGAGGCTCGAACTCGCGACCTGATGTTTAGAAGTCCCATGCTCTACACTGCGCCACGAGCTTTTTGTCTTGTCCGTCTGCTATTGTTAATATTCCCGATCAAAATCGCCAAGACAACGAGCTCGTGGCGCAGTGGGTAGAGCGTTGGGCTTCTAACCAACAGGTCGCGAGTTTGAGTCTCGGGCGCCACAGCGCCTGGGATTGGGTATGACTGTCTGATGACGGCTAATAAGCCAGAAATGGCCATTCCGGTCTCCCTTGTCTTTTTCGGTTCCACTTTTTCAACATATGCTACACGTCGCTATGCGACTGCCTGTGAGTACTCTAGTCTGAGTTCCAGGGCACAACGGAA
This sequence comes from Schistocephalus solidus, assembly GCA_017591395.1. Taxonomy (NCBI): domain Eukaryota; kingdom Metazoa; phylum Platyhelminthes; class Cestoda; order Diphyllobothriidea; family Diphyllobothriidae; genus Schistocephalus; species Schistocephalus solidus. The sequence continues at coordinate 27,451 of WEDG01001837.1, forward strand.
CATACATGTTCCTTAAGCAGATTGGTGAGCCGCCCACTATTATCATATTCCCGATCGCAACTGACAAAACAACGAGCCCGTGGCTCAATGGTAGAGTGTTCGACTCAATTACCATAGATCGCGGGTTCGAATCCCAGGTGGTTCACACTTGGGATTTGGGTATGACTGACTGATGACGGCTAATAAGCCAGAGATGGCCATTCTGGTCTCCCTTGTCTTTGTCGGTTCCACCTTATCATATAGATATAACTATGTGTGTTCTCGAGCTAAACCATGAGGAATTTGATACACTCTTTTTCGAAAGATATGATCGTTAAACGTTTTCATGTGTGGGGGTGTGCTCATCCACATGAAGCCAGGTGAACGTAGTAAACCTTTATTATGAATAAGGGCTTTCAACATTACATGTGAGTTGAGCGCACCAGCGTTTGTTATCACTCAGCCTTACCTCTGTGTGTTTTCCCGTGTAGATTCTGGAGCTCATATTGCGGCATTGGCCTTGGCTCGTTGCCACACTCGATCCGCTGTCCAGGAAGCAAGCTTCCCGGCATCTAAGTCTAACAGAAACGGAGGCCTATGTGGAGGAATTTCAGCAACACCAGCTACATTCCTCCACCAATCCGGAACTCAGCGGCAATTTTGACGAGGGGGATGCCTCTCGTCTTATCTCCCCCATCGTGGCGACGGCTGCTGCTGCCGACCCCGCAGTGCCTGCAGAGAGTAAGTACTGCCACACTTGCTGACTATTTACTTCATTTCGCCTGACCAGCAGAGCACCATATCCTCCTCTTCACTTCACTAATTTCTGTTCTCTCTCTCCCCCTCTCACTTTCTGTGTGTGTGTGTGTGTGTGTGCGTACAGGTGCCATCCGTGAGATGCGGGCCCTCTTCAACCGTGCAGGTCTGCTGGACGAATCCATTCTGTTCGTGGATGAGGCGGTTGACCAAGAGGCCGTAACTAATGCCTTCTTTGCACAGTGAGTCTTTTCTTTTCCCAACTGCCATGGGAGGGCCTTGCGTGTTCGTGTTCGTTTTGCCTGTTCAGTGTAGGCACACAGCGCCTCTGACTTATCCTCAATATTTTTTGGGGTCACCACATGAGAATGGGGACGCCCTGCCTGCGCTCAACATCGGTGGCTTTGCGCTAAACTTCAGGAATGGTAAACATTCCCAAACCAACCCAAACAAAATTTAACAGTGACCACCAGTAGGGTGAATCATTTAATAACTTATACTACTTACCGCCTGTTGGCAGCTTATGAATATTACGCGGTTATCCCGCAGTGGCTGATGGACTTCAGCCCAGTTACATCAAATTTCGGTCTGCGCTTATAGACCCTTGAATAAACTGATCTGTCCCAAGTTGCAAATTAATTTCAAAGCGCAAAGCCATATGCATTGTGGACGGTTCCTTTTCCTGTGTCCTGATTAGGCGACCATACAAGGCATCCCTACCTTGTTTCCACAGGGAAGGGAGGGATGCGGAGTGTATAGGCTTTTAATTTGATATAGTCAAAATCTTCAGTGAAAACCTCTTGGAAAGCAGTGTCCAAGGCAGGCAGTCTGTCGCTCAATTACTGCGGGACTTTGTTTCCGATTAAGCTAGGGGAAAAATTCAGTTTTCGTTGGGCCAGTAGGCCTCATCTCCGGCCTGCTTACGGATAGCTTCAGGAATAACTCACCGTCTTACCAGACTGTCAATCCTGTACAAGGGAGGTTATGTATGCCTCCGCCGTACCTGCTCCACTTCCTTTAGGCTTCTCGCCACACTATTTGGAAATTGGACGTGTAACTCCTTCTTGTGTATTCATTCGATGTCCTAGGGTTTTTTTCTGGGTTTCTAGATCTTCTCTCCCCATTGAGAACGACAGTCTTGTTCAAGCAGTACTGCAGGCCTTGCCACAGTCATTCGGACCCTATTCTGACCCAACGTTGTCGCCGGTGGCGAAACCGGACAAGCAGAGACAACAATCAGCAATAGTTGAGCAGGACGAAAACGGTGATGGTGGCGTGGATCCATCATGCTGTAGCGTTACTGCGGCCGGTGGCAGTTCTAGTCAGAGGACTCACTTTTAACTTCCACTCACAGAGCTTTTCAAGCAAAGTTTTTTGTCACTACTTGCTCTTGCACGCGGTACTTCCATTCTTCGATCGACGGAGGAGGCCTTGTGTGTACACACAAACAGGCACACGCAGAGCGAGAGAGAAACAGATAGAGAACCAGATTTGTTTGTTTGCTTGTCTTTTTTTTCCGTTTCAACTCAGAGTACGCGCAACATTTTGGTGCATAATTTGTCCTCCTATGTCTTCCTATATTGGCGTTTCATTGACTTCCGCCCTCCGCCCCGAGATCTTAAGAGCCACTTGGCACCCCCATTGTTTGTTTTTGCTCTCTGTACTTATCGACAGATTAATCTATCCTTTATCTGCTCACTTCGTGTCCGCCCCCCCCACTCCCCCTTAGACGTGCACATTCTGCCAATTATTTTCCTATTCCACACCCTGTATAATTCGCGCAATTACCACCTGATGTCGATAGGGTGCTGCCCGCTATAAATCCCCACTGCCTCTCCTTTGGGAAACGCCGGTCTTTACGCACGCACGCGTTCCGATCGATTTGTTATTTGATTTCTTTCGAGAATCACTTTTTTTAAAGATTTTATAGTTAATTTCGTGTTATTCCTCCTCTACATCCTGGTGAAGTTTGGGCTGTGGTCAGGCGGGGGTGTAGACGCACGCAGCCCCAGGCTGTGAAAGTTGGGGTCCGTGCCGCTGCGCTTATCGTCAAGCGTTTGTTCTGGATCGTGGAGCGTGGTGGTGCAGAGTTCGTCTTGCCTTCACCCGACCCCGTCTCCAGTTTTCTGTCTTGACACTGGCGGCTGAGGTAAGAGAGCGAGTGAGTGAGTGCGGTAGATACAGTGCAAGTCTACTTTCAATTAGACCTAATTTGCATGCAAGTCACCGCGCTTGTTTCCGGTCTGCTGTGAAGCACGTAGTGGACCTCGTCGAATATCGATCGTCGAACATCCTTCCTCTACGCACCTGGTTTTACTGAGCGGAACTGGCCTCTAAAGCCACACAATTAAACCTTTGAGAAAACCGAAAAAATAGAATTAAATGTTGCATCCTGCCCTACTTCCATCCGGATAGATGGGAAAACTTTGCTTGCCCTATGGCTTTGAGTGCTTCCTGTAGCGTGGATCGTTAGCTCGAGTGGTCGTGCGTTTATCTTCAGTGGTCGATGATTCTGGTCGCAACTTTCTCCCCCCCCCCACCCTCATCGCTCGGGAAGGAGGTGGGTGTTGGCTAGGGTCGTTTGGCCATAGCAGATAAACCTAATGTCCATCCCCATCGGAAAAGTCAAATGTTTCTTTATCATGACTGTAAAAACCGAAGAAAAGCCTCGAAAGCTTTCACCTAGTCAGTGTCTTCTCGGAATTTGTTTGATTCCGCGTGCCCTTCCCCGCCCATCAGTCCTAAATACCTGAAGTACTTTTCCTGCATCGGATGACATGGGTGTCAGTACATTCATCTGTTGACAGCTTTTGCCAACTTAGGTCGTATCCTGTTATTGTAAGAGCGCAAAAGGGCATTGCGTCAGGAAACGTAAACAAGAACGGCACATAATGTATGAGGCTTTACCCCGACTTCCAGGGAACTTAGGGGTAGGGTTTACGGTCGGGTTTGGATTAAGATTGGGCATACGGTTAAGGTTAGAATTAGAACACGGAAATTTGTGTACCCTTCCTGGAATTTGGATCGGCAGTGCTCCTCTCCTGAGGAACCCCGACTGTCAAAATATTCGGTCAGGATGACTTCTATGACCTCCTACACGGGAATAACTGGCCCTGCGCGGATTTCCAGACAGGTTAAATATTCCCGTGTTATGTCCTAACCGAAACATAAAGCCAAAAGTTCGCAATTACCCCGACCTTAACGCTTACCTGAATCCTAACCTCAACCATAAGCCTATCCTTGTGTTCCCTGGATTTTGGCGCAAAGACACCGATATTGTTGGCGGTTCCTGTTCTCGGGCCCTTTTTAGGGGGCCATGTAACTAACTCACACTTCAACTGCTCCAGTCCTCGCTTTGGTACCAGTTGAACACAGACGCAAATAGAGTATCATCTCTCACACCTAGAAGATCAATTAGTGAGTGCATGCTCGACGCTTTGACGGTCACATCCAGGGACATTGGAATGTGGTAAGACAAAGTAAAAGTAAAATTTACTACACAACATTGCAGGGTGTACGCAAACCAACATTTTGGCTACCGAAAATGCTCCTGTCTTCCTTAAAAGAGTGCCATTGCTCCCCGCCAGCACAACCATAATCACGCGTGGGAAAAGAAACTATTTGATGGCCTACAGAGGCTGTTAAAGTGAAATATGTGAGTCTAGAGGAGGCGCAGAGCACCATAGGCGTGATTATCGCTGGCCCTTGTCATAAGATGTCCCTTTTCAGTTAGGAATGCCGAGTTTTCCAGGTGCACAACTCATTTCTCCGCAAAACACTTTGCGTATACCTTGTGGATAATAGATAAGAGGATGACATCTAAATTAGGCTCAATATACCCGCTTGGATGGTTCTCACTGCATTTTGTCGGCTTTTTGACCCGCCGTTTAGGTTAATATCCTCTGATTTTTAACTGCCTTTCCCACTTGATTCGAAAAGTCCTACGTGATTTGAAGGTGGTACAGTGTTTTTATTTGCTGTATAGAATCAAGGGCTTGTAACCAGCTGGTTTGGGAACATTCCGTTTCTTCAATGCTCCCTAAATCCGTATTATCCGTTATTCAGAGGACAGGCAGAGTAAGGCATGTTCTCTGTTGTCTCGGCGATCTGTCGAAATATCCTCCTCCTCCCTCTCATCCTTCTCCTCCTCCTCCTCCTCCTCCTCCTCCTCCTCCTCCTCCTCCTCCTCCTCCTCCTCCCCCTCCGCCTCTTCATCCTTCTCCTCATCCTCCTTCTCCTCCTCCCCCTCCTCCTCTTCCTCCTCTTCCATCACTTCCACCTCGGTCCTCGTTACAAGTAGCATCCTGCAGGAAATTTATTCTCATCGAGAGCGTGAACTTATACATCCCCTTTGTCTTGTGCAGGATGATTGCTTTAAAAGTTTACGATCCGCAGTCTCCGCACGGCTTTCTGAACACAGTTGTTGGTAGTTGTGGCCAGCGAGGCCCAAAAATGGGAGGCTGTCTTCCACTGTGAGATAGGTGTGTGGCAGGATCGACTGAGGTTAAAGCCCTAGGTCCCGACGCCCTTGATCCCGATGTCGACAAGCCAATCGTCAACGCTTGTCTTCGCTTGGGCATTTCACACGAGGCTTGTGAAGATGGCGATCACAATTAACACCTTGACGCCTCGCCGTGGGTTTCACCTTCGACTGATTGTCGTGGGGACTTCCAAAAAAGTTAGGCTATTCTCAAGAGAATTTGCGGATTAATCAACGAAGCGTTAATAATGCTACCGAATGTGAGGATACAGGGATACAAGTTTTATAGGGAAGTAAATGGCCGAAAAATCCAGTAGTTTAGTGGTAATTCGCATAAAAATACCAGGTAGCCGTGGGTACAAGTTGCCAGACAACATGACTAATTCCCTTTGTTAACTTACCCAGCTCACGAAATCCGGACCACCTCAGAGGAATTAGCACTCATGACGGTAGAACCTACGCACTAACCACCGGATTTGCGAGGTTTCTACCAAGAGCTGTGATTTGTTTCCGTGTGGGCGAAGTTACGTAGCGCATGGTCTGTGTTTGCCGAAATTGGCCCATGGGACACTTCTGCGAGAAAGAGATCGCAAGTAAGGCCATTTTGGAAGCTATATTTTTTGGTTACATGCAGCATTTTAGAATTATTCCATTTGATAGGTATTTTCTAAGCTCGAATTATTCAATTTTGTTCAAGTTCGTGCATATTAACCCTTAGTTGATTCATCCTAAACTGGCGTTTTTTTCGTTTATCACTGGGCGTCAACGCCAGCAGAGTCCTTTCTGGCGTATCAATTTGTTTGGCTAATTTCGACTTGCTTTTAGCGTAGGATGGGATTATTGATCGTTGTGACTCGCTAGACCAGCATGTGGGTGCGTGCTATCGATACGGAGTGATACGGTATACACAGCCGGTACTGGGAGGGGCAGTAATATTAGTAGCGTAGTACTGGTATTTGTATTATAATTGTATTGTATTATTACTACTTGTATAATAGTAGTAATAAAACAGTAGTGGTATGGTAGTAGTATAGTGGTAATATTAGTAGTATATAAAAATAAGTAGTATTGGTAGTATCATAGTACTCGTTATAGTCGAATTATTAGTACTACTAGTATTATAATAGTCAAATAATGGTCGTCGTATAGTAGTACTGGTAATTGAGAAGACCTTTGGGCTCTCGTTCGGGACCTCGTAGTTCAAGTGGATATATTGCCGACTGAACTTTAGCCCTTGTGGTTGCGGATTCGGACCCCGCCTACATAAGCAGGTTCGTTCACGACTGAGCCAGTTAAAAATATGGCCAGTTTTGTGTTACGGAAAGGAGGTGAAGAACACAGTGACTAGTGATTACCTGAATGGTCCTAGCCGGTTACAGACTATGTGTACTCAAGTCGTGCGCGGGCGCAGATACGAAGATGCGTGAGAGGTCATGTGTGACAGTGATGAAATCAAGTACAGTAAGATGCACAAAAGTCCTAGAGTGGATGATTGGGAGGCACTGAAGAATTTCGTTTCGAAAAAACTGCTGGCTTCATCAGCTAAACCCCGTCTAGAGGGCTGCCTTCTATGCGTAGGCTTCCAATCGCATGTGTTATTTGGCGGTATGGCAGAAAAATAAAGCAAGATTAAGTCTCCAACTGCTGCCGCTTCGATTGTCAACTTTCCTGTCGGTCAGCCCATGATATTGAATAAGTCAGCTTTCTGAGCAGTCCTTACTTTGCACTGGGTGGCAGAGCGAAACACTTCACTCTGGAGAATTTCGTGCTAAAAATATGCAGATCCCGAGACTACTTATACCCAGTGCGGTAAACAGGTCTTGCTATTTTAAGCTCTGAAAAAAGAGAGGGAGCCTAATCTCAAGTATCGTGACTCTTCACGGAGGTTTTTCTTAGGTGCATTTGGTTCCCATTCACTCATTCCGTCTTGTTTGTACTCCGACCTGACGGGACAGTTGTGTGGAGTGATATCATGCCAGGCAGGATAGTTTGCCGCCTACTTTTGGGGAGTCCGAGTAGTTAAGACCTCATACCCATTCGACTTAGCAAATGCTGCAGAAGTTGATGGCGATAAAACTTTCTTCGATCCGCCTCTTTCGCGTACATTTTTCCCTCTTGTAGCCTCTCCATTTCTTTACTTTCTTCTTTCTCCTCCCGAATAAGTACATCCTTCAAGCCTTTTCGTCAAAGCCCGAAGCTGTGTGTTTCCTTTTATAGGTGTTTGGTGAGACTAGTTCCCAAAAGTGCAAACGTTTAAAAGACCTCAATCAGTACGCCAAAGCACGAAGGACTTGCTATTCAGCCAACGAATTATCTGCTTCAGCAAGAGGGTTAGACATTTTGACATAAAAATGATCATCCCAGTACCCATATTTTGTCGCATTGCTGACTATATGAGCAACAGGTGAACATTGTCGGCAAAGATAAGGAAGATTTATAGTGGCTAATGAGCCAGCAATGACCATTTAAATCATTCTTCCTTGTCTTTGCCGGCAATGTTCATCTGCCTATGATAGTAACCGCTAGGTGGCTGCTGGCATGGCTCGCGAGTGAGCCCCAAAGCAGAATGGGACGCGTGAGTTTCGGTAGCGATCGGTGGGCGTTCATCAACGGATGTCAATATTCCCGATCTAAACTGGCAAGATAGCGAGCCCGTGGCGCAGTGAGTTAGAACGTTGGACTCCTGATCGACAGGTCGCGGATTCGAGCCTTGGATGGTGCACTACCTGAGGTTCGGTACGACTGCCTGATGACGGCTAATAAATCCGAAATGACCGGCAATGTTTCTCTGCCTATGATACTAGTCGCTGTGCGTCTGCTGGCGAGGCTCGAGAGTGAGCCCCAAAGACAGAACGCGACGAGTAAGTTCCGGTAGCGATCGATTATTGTTATTCAACGAATATATGAACAACAGTCATACGACTGAGAAGTTGACCCAAACATCACCCGCTTCCCCTTACAAAAAGAATCATAGGTGAGAGTGAACAGTTGGCTGTTTCGAGGTTAACCTTGTCAGAAATGCCAAAATTACCTCAATGGTAATGCTACTGGGGCGCCCGATACGAAATTGGTGCATTATGTCCTCCTTTCGCCCGATGGAACATACGTCTTCCCTCCGTCAGATGCGAAAAGATTGAAAGAAGAGGAGAGAACGTCTGCATCCCTGCTGGCAGAATCCAATGAGACAGACCAAACATTGGCTTTGGCTGGCAGCTAGTATCCTTAAAATTTGAAGGTCTGAGTGCTCCTTCGGTTTTTTGGGCCTACTTCAGGTAGAACTGGAGTTTTTCCTCCCCCGTTCCAAAAATTACTTCAGCCTCTATGGGCACCAATTTGTTCCGCAGCATGTTGGACTCAGGACGGTAAGTTGCGCGTGAATTAGTCAGGCTTGTGCAGCGTTTACTGCACCATCTCTCCCATAACCAATCGGCCTCAGATGTTAATACAATGCCAATATGACCGGAGGTGGACTCGGGTAACAGTAGCCGACAACGTTAAACAACTCATCTACGCGGTCCACACACAACCCGGTCCATAGAGCATGTACTAGGCTTCTGTGACAGTGGCCTTTGTGTGCTCTCTATGCGATTTCTATAAAACCTACATTAGGAAGGAGCCATCGATTGACACTGTCTGTCCTCTAGTGAAACAGCACTGACCAAGAGGGCGGAGTTAGCCAGTCGGTTGGAAACCTTCCAAGCTCATAAGGGCTTGAGGTCGTGTCATAGGGTTGCAGTGATTCCACGAACTTTGACTTGCCTTTGTATTTCGGTAATGTTGCCAGGGAGGGCGGTAGGGCACACCAATAGTTGCAGCTAACGTCAGTGTCTACAGATCTAGGGCGACTGTTCGGCAGTCTTGATGATCGACGTTGACGGCAGAGTATGGGCATTTCAGAGCCTTGTCACTTTCCTTTAATAAGCGTAGGATACCACGGGTGAGTTCACTGTGCTATTATTTAATAAAATGTGACACAGAGAATTGCATACCAAGTATATGTACATATGAAAGCTGAGCGATAAAATTGAAGGGGCTCATACCTATATCATTACAGCTCCTGTTTACTTAGAGAGGGAAATAATATGTGTAAAAGTGGAGCTGATTATGCGACCGTAGCGGTGTGTCTACAGAGACCGCGTTGTCCACGCACATTCAAACACGACATGGGCCTATTAGACCACATGTGCCTCTATGAAAACCTGTGGTAGAACACGACAGGATTGACTACATTGTCATACCTCTCCTCACCAGCACATGGTCACGTCCGAAACAACCTACCACGTGTTCGCAATCAGCACCTCTTGCGTAAGAGGGCAGTATGATTATCGGCTACCTCTCCATGTGGCTCCTCTGCTGCATGTGATCAGAATCTTGGAACCTGGTAAGCCGTTTAATCCCCTTGTTGTTGAAATCCTGGTGCTTGTGTTTGGGGGGCCAGGTCGTGTACGTAGTACACGTAGACGAGGTTACCAGCAGCTGCGCCTACTTCTGTATCAGACAAGTGACCGGCTCGGACAGTGGTCTGATTGTGGGGGTGGGGGAGAGAGTGAGGTCAACAGCTCCGCGCATTTCCTCACTATAAACAATCTGAAGCGCTTGAAACTATCACGGTGCACTGAAAGCCCTGGCTCGGAAGGTTGCCCACTGACGGAATAACTCGGACCGCTTGGTCAGCCCAGTGTGTGTAGTGGCTGACTGAAGGACTGAGAGTCAGGCTACCATAGCACCTTCTTAAGGTGGCATCTATGAAAGGCCCACTCAGTTTGGATTCGATCAAAGAGTGGTGGTACGCTTAAGGGCCGACCCCGGCCGCGCAACCCACCTGGGTACTTTCCCGCCGAACCCAGATGTGGGAGGGGGCGAATGTGCGGTAGATGCAGCGCAAGTAACCGTCCCTGGTCCACCTTGCTGTGGGGTACACGGTATTCTTGTCGGATACGACGACTGAACTGTCACGTGCCGAATGAAGACAATTAACAGGTGTGGTTACATTCCCATTCGGGTTTTAAAGTTCAAACGGACACTACTTAAGTACTGCTTTTTGGGGACAGCCCCATCAAAAGTCAGTCTAAATAAGCAGTAAAAATGTTTTTTTCGTTAAGCCGTTCGAGGGCTGAAAATTGAGTTACTGAAGAATTACGAAGCACAGTCATGGTGAGATTTCCCTTTCCGTCCGAAATTGCACAAGAAATTTACGAAACATAGTTTAGTACTTATAGACAGTTTTGAGGAATACGCTTTATTTTGAACGTATAAATCAAAATTGAGAGAATGGGATAAATTAACAGATTATGCAAGAATCAAAAGGATAAAAATGAACATCTAATGGGAGAGACAGTTTCAATCTCAGTTTCCGTATTTCTAACTGTTCACACGCATGCTAGAAATGGTAAAACATCGCGCTGATAGGAGGGGATAGATAACATCATCAAGAATTCAATCAACAAATTGCTTGACCGTTGTGAAGTGTCGTTAGCAACAGAAGAGAGCATGTGGAGGATACATTTTAAAATCAGCAATTAATTTTCAAGCATAGCTGGAAAGATAACGGGAGAACAAAAGAGGATAAGGGGAAAAATGCATGCATCTATAAATTGCAAAATAAGTGATGGAAGTGTGTGTGTGTTAGGATCGCAAGTGACGAATATAATAAATAAGTTTACTAATTTTAGGACAAAAGTATAAATATTAAGGGCAAATGAAAGATTTGATCCCATAGTAACGCAAAGGTACCGGAAGGAGGATGCTCCGCTCGGAAGGAACTCCAAGTATTCACAACAACAGCACACTGGACAGATTTCTGATTGACAAGTAGAAGACCATGTTCTGATGACCATGCTGACCATAATTCAGATAGTGGAGATGTTTCGGATTTTTAAGAGGATGGCCAGCAACCATATCGTCGGCATATTTTATAAACAAACGGGATAACCAAAAAATAAACGGAAAATGCGTTTTGGCAGTGGGTTATCGTAATTCAGGTTGTTAGCGCATTGTCTGTACTCAAGCATTGCCCTTCTTGGCTCAGGTCCGAACCCCACAGAGTCCGCCGAGTTTTTGAAAATTGCGTCGGATGAAAGCGGCAGATGAACATGAAGAGAGAGAGAGACGAGAGAGAGAGGAGGGAGAGCGGGAGACAGCATCAGGATTCCTAGAGGGTAACGGTATGTTACTTTTATGGGGAATTCACAATCCTAACTGTTCCAAGTGCTCTTAAGGGAGGCCCCAGCAGAGACCTTACCCGAGGATAATGGTGAAGGGTGAGGAGAGAAGGAAGACGAGGAAAAATAAAACGAAGAGAAGTGTAAGTGTACATTTGAGGGAGAGGTAAAAGGTTTGCGTGAAAAAATCTAAGTTCGTGGTTATGTTGGAAAATAAACTGAGCAAATTTTGAAAGTTTTCCATGACCCTTGGAAGCTAGAAGGTAGCAGTTCGAGTTTTTCGAGGCGGGCTTCCTCGGGACGTAAGTGCATTGCCGTCCAGTCCACTACACGAAATAGTCGTAAATATCATGGAAACTGCCCAATAGCCGAAGCTAAGTTAAATGCAAATACAAAAAATGAGGGCGTTGATTAGAAATAACAATTTTTCCGGGAAGTGCAAAATCCGTACCAAAGGAGCAAACATTTTTACGTACCAGGAACGGCAGCGTTGCAAATCCCCTTTGAGTATCCTCGGGCCGAAGAACAGTGAGGAGGTATTGTAGTAAGCAGTGGGGCGAACAGTCGACTGCTTGATATTTGTCTAATTTTGAGCAAGATTTTATGAATATACATTGGCTCCAGAGTATCACCTTACATAGCGAAATATTTTCTTATATAGTTAGTGCAGTAACCTTGCTAACTTGCGTAAAAACTCAAAAGAAACCGTACAAAAGGCAACTGAACACATAGACGAATGTTCTACTCATCCCTTGCTGATGAAAACTTTCTCTGTGTATTATGAAGTATTTGTAAATACCTGCAACTCCTGTGTGCGGTAAAACTAAAAGCTTGTTGTGCGGTGGGTATTGAGAAAGTCCTAAGAGTCCAAAATCACTCGTAGAGAGCCTAACCAGTAACCAAAGGCATCCACATACACTGAGTACAGAGGATCCGGATGTTTCGATTTCGTTTACCTGCGGAGGCGTCCGTGGAGCATGGAAAGCTAGCAGCAGCTACCGGCAGCAAGCTCTAATTTACGAAGTAACAGAAGGTCAGGAATGTTCAATAGTTTATCTTTGAGGTTTAATTTTTCCATTCAAGAAGGTCTGGAGCCCTTCAAACTTCATCTCCTTTAATATTCTTATAGTCTCTGTCGACGGGGTGCTTCATCCTGACACCTGAAACGAGTTAAGATGAATTGGCTGAAAGGTTCGTTATGGTTTCCAATCCTGAGGAAATGCATATGTCGATAAGGTGAAACCGACAAAGGCAAGGGAGACTGGAATGGCCATTCCTGGCTTATGAGCCATCATCAGCCAGATATGCCAAATCCCAAGTGAAGAACACCTGGGATTCAAACCCGTGACCTTTAATAATTGCGTCCAATGTTCTACCAATGAACTTCGGGCCTGATGTTTTGTCGGTTGTGATCGCGATTATGATATATGATAGTGTGGCGTTCACTGATCTGGCTACGGAACATGTATGTTCCGTTGTACCTGACAGGCAGTCGAAAGTGACTTGTAGTATATAACCTCGGGTGATCCACGCCTGGGATTAGGTATGAATGGCCGATTACGGCTAATAAGCCAGAAATGACCATTCTGGTCTCCCTCGTTTTCGTCGGTCCCACCTTACCATTTTATAACCCAAATAGCTATGTGACTACCGGCCAGGACTCTAGATTGAGCTACAAGGCACAATACATGTTTCTTACCCAGATCGGTGAACGCTACACT